>JAHARR010000150.1:0-70015 GCA_019191175.1 Fusarium veterinarium | reverse complement strand
GTTAAGAAGATTGGTGTAATTAGGGCTACTTTCTTAACATCTGCATGCCAAGAAAGTAAGATGACAAAGGAAGGTTGAACTCCACTTAATACCCGGTATTGAGATCTCACATTTAGGGTAGTCTTGTCTCCAGACAGCGGATGTAAAGAAATTCCGCGAGTGAAAAATTGCTAGTGTCTGCTTCGGGGTCTCCGTGTCTCGGATAAACTAACCCTCATTCCTCTCGGCAGTTCATTTAATCGGCAACCTCCGATGTTCTAGCCCATCTTTATTGCCGATCGTTATCACAGTTTCGCTATGTACAGTCTCGTCACCAACATCGTTAGTTTTGTTATTGTTCAGTCGTTTAGCCTGGCCACTTTTAATTAACATTCTCAGACTTAGAATTATGTGTCCTCGCATGGAACAGATATTTCATATCTTGTGGTATAATCAATGATGGGCTGAATGTCGGGTAAATTGACGTCCATCTTATCCAACCAAGATTGATCCAGCACAATCATCTAAACTGGCGCATGTTCAAGAATTGACATTTTGACTTTTGACTTTTGACTTCTGGCAAGAGAATTTCAATAGGAGAATCGCCCCAAGAGTTGGGGGTCATCGTCACAATGCAATCGTGATGAGTCTGGCAGGTTCCATTATAGTCGATATCAAGGCTAGGTAGTTACCCGCGCTCCAAGTAGTACTAGGTATATGTCTTTAGGATAAGCGGCGTTAATTCCAACCATTTGCCAATAATGTGCGCCCATGATATATTGAAACCAGATCTCCTACATATAATACAGGCAGGCTTTGTAGCAAGATGAATACGAAAGGCTTTTTTTTTTTTTTTTTAAAACATAGCAGGTGTGATGTGACAAAGCTCACATCAGCCTCTCATCAGAGTTCAACATGTCCCAAAGCTGCTTCCTGAAGCTTAGAATTCAATAAAAGAAGTGGCCTCAATCCAGAAGTATAAAGAACAGCAATTCAGTACGAGTTTCCTGACGCAGGCCTTTGACAAAGACTGGAACCAAATGGTTACTGAGAACCTTGAGCCCAAAGGAGGGGATAAATACTTTGGCTCTAAACTCATTGTCGACGCCGAAAATGTGGATATCTATATCAAAAACCCAAATCCTTTTTTTATTTATACTTAGTAAACAAGCCACCAAAGCGGGTCTTTTCTTTCAGGCGATGTCTTTGATCCTCATCACCAAGGGACCCGTCCTTGATAGACTCTATTAACACATGAGACCTTGGAAATATTCCATACTCTCTCTTAGCATTTGAGCCACTCCAGAACCACGCGTGTGGATCCTCCCCTGTAGATAGTGTAAGTGTCGATCCAGGTCAAGTTGCTAATGATAGAGAACCCACAAGCAAGGTTATAGATAATGTCGCCTTTCTTAAGTACCAGCCAGCCAGGCTGCCTTTGCTTCTCGAATTTCCACCTGGCTACTCCAGTTCGTGGCGTGTTTGGTAAGGAAGCGATCTTCACGTGCCGTGGCATATCCAAGCTGATTAATTTACTTGGAAATGTTCCAAATACTCCGTCGTGCCAGCCTTGACACCACTTCCCGTCCCACTTCTCCGGGAACTCGATGCCAATTATCTTCGCTCCAGATAGGAACTGTAGAATCTCGGAGGTTGCGTCAGGTCTTGCTTGTGGCCTCTCATTACTTCGCCTAATGTGGTCTTTCACGGCCCGCGCAGCCGGCAACGATGCGATTCGATTTGATTCGTTGGCTCGAGGCACGCCATGCAGAGCAGTCATGGTAGAATTTGGGATATACAAATCGCAATCTTGGCGCCCTCGTGAGTTTACATCGCTGTGCTCGTAGACTACTTCCACGCCCGGAACAGGCGGCAAGGGATGACCATGTCGAGAAATGTGACGAAAGAGGAGATCGATTGACTGAAAGACGGTAGCGTCGTCTTCCTGGAGAGTAGACTTTGTCTTGTCACAAAAGAGACATCCAAAGTACACGGAGTTGACGTTTCGGACTGTGATATGAGATTTAAAGAGGAAGCGAGGGCGGTGAAGAATACCTCTAGTCTGCTGGCTGGCCAATGCTAAAAGTACCTTTGAGCTTTGGACCTCACAGCGATTATGGTTGGGTGAATGACTTACGATCTTGATCCATGTCCTGGCGCAATTGAGAGTAGGAAGCCTTGTACTCACAATGTAGACACTGCGCAGTTGGCTCTGTGAAAGTCTCAGTTGGATTATCCAGCATTTGCCCAAATAATGTTTCTTGAGAATACTCTCTGGGTCTTGTTGCACTGTCTAAGCCGCCTCCAACCCTTTTGATGGCCTGTCCGGGACCTCCAGAGGCAAAAGCTCGAGCTCCTTTACATAGTCCACCTAGTAGGGCTAGTGAGCTATCAGGCCCGATCTCATAGGTCTGTAGAGAGTGTATGCTTTTCACAGAGGCAGAGTCTTGCCTGATCGAGCTAGAAGATGTTGATACTGCTTTGGAACCCGACGCGCCGCTTCTGTCTGATCGTACGGATGGCGCTGACCCTTGGGTGGCAATGAACAATTGTTGATGTTCAGGCGACGCGGTAGATGGCGTGTAGGACCCTGAATCCCGGTATTCTGTAAGTTTTGGGCTGGTGTATTGAGAAGCTGTCACAGATAAAGGGCGTGGGACAGAGGCTGGTTGTTGGTCAATGACTGTAGACCAATCCTGTTGCGAAACTGGCTCAGTAGTAACGGATGGCGGAGGAGTATCCTGATGGTTATAACCGAAAGAGCCTCTTGTGTTTTGGTTGATTGGGTTCTGGTAGCCTGTTGACTTGGGAGATAATGCAACTGAGCTTGGAGGAGTAATGGCTCCAATATCTAGACCTTGTAAATTGTTTTGAACCATATCTAAATCACTGCGTTGTCGTTGGTGAGCCTGGACATAGTGGTAGGTTCGGGTTTCTTGCTCTGGAATCGCGTATTTGCTTGACAAAGGCAAGGAGACTGGGGAAGCGAGCCCACTTGGCGTAATTGGTGACCGCGACGCAGAATAATCAGCAGTTCTCAAGGCACGTCCCGCAGAGTGAGATCTGTCACGTTGTTCGGATCCACGGATGAGTAAAGGTCTTTGCTGGTCTTGACCAAGACTAGACCCAGATCTAGGAGTGTTGATCGGAGGCCGCATGGATATTTGGGAGCTTGATCTGGCCACATCGGGAGGACTAGTAAATTGTGGAAGTGGTGGTAGAGGTGGAAATTTTGAGGGGGCCGGTGATGATTCCAGAGCCGACTTGGTTGTAAATCGTGTAATCTCTTCTACAAGAGTAATAGCCAATTCCTTTGTCGCAGCTTGGAGCTCGTCAAACTTGGCCTTGTCAAAGGTCTGTGGCTCAATAAAATCCTCAAAATCGTAGAGTAAGATGTCAATCGATCGAACTTGACAAATGACATCTTCTACTGGCCTGTCAGCGTCCGGGCTCCGCTGTGACTTGAGTGCTGGTCCTTCTTACCGTGCCGCAAGGTCAGATGTCTCAGAAATTCAGTCAATTGAGGAGAAGACACCGCAAGTAAAGGTATCAAGCGTCGCAAAGCTCGCTCTCCCTCTCTCAATAGCGACTGGGACGACTGGTTAAGCGACATCTGTTGGTAGTCATAGTCCAAATGCCCACTGGCCTGTGAAAGTGCAACCTTTGCCCATTTCGTTACATCATTAAAAGGACGGAGTAACACGTGATCAGATGAAGTCGCCATTCTGGAAGCGATAAGAACATAGGGAAAAGCAACGATAAAGCTGGTTCGCAGAGTTTCAAGGCAAAAGTCTGCAAAGGACGGGATGAGTTTTGCGGGGCATGTAAATGTCATGAAATTTGCGAACTCGTCCCAGTCTTATCTTATCTATACTAAGTTAATATCTGATACACGAGCTTTCTGTTTCTCGGCCAGGATACAAGGAGCAAATGTACAGTATTTCAAGGTGAAGGGTAATTGCGACAGACAGGGGTTTGATGGAGGGTGGGATAAAATTTCCAGATAAGCCTTTTTCGGTTCAATGGCCCGGATTTGCACACTTCCTCGTAACCGAACCAACCGGAATGCTGCGCCACGACATTAGAGTGAAGCTCAAAAATGAGCTTAGCTGTATGTGTTATGAGTTGAGAGTTTATAGCCAGTCACCGAGCCCAGTCACCTAACATACCTCAACTACCAGGTAGAGCTGAGACTCGTCGAAACCGCTACTAAACTCAACCTGGTGTTGTTATTAGCCAAATAAGGTACCCTTCGCCTTGCGTTATCGCAACCCGCGGATAGTTAACGCCAAGCCGACGTGACCTCCCTAAATAGTTCCCACAATCCGCGCGCTCGGCCGTTCCAAGACTTAAACTAATGCATGTTGCCTCCGCGCCAACCTCTTAACTCTGTTGCTAGGAAAGGTTCTAGGGGTTTCAAATGTGCCAGAGGGGTTCTGACATCCTTCCTGTTTGGCTTGATCCGCCGAAGGTCATCCGCCCCTTGTCTCGTGTCTAGGTATCTTTCTTCAGTTGCCTCTTATTTATAAATCCTGCTGACAGTATCTTTCTAGGTCCCATTCACGTCCCCTTCTGGCCACTGTTTTCTTCTCCTCCTTTAACGTTCTGTTTTTCTTTCTCCCATTGTATAGCATCATTTCCGCTCAAGAGCGTTGCCATCATGGGGTGGATTGGTCGAATCAACGATGGCGTGGCCAACAGTCGCGTAGGCCACTGGTTTCAATTGGAGGGATCTGGCCATGTGAGCGAACGCCACCAAAGAAGTATCTGGAAGAGAATCGCACTGACCCAAGGCTGTTAGCCACGCGAGCGACCCGGTTCCCGTTTTACAACTGAGATCCGAGCAGGAATCATCTCTTTCTTCGCAATGGCATATATCCTGGCTGTAAATTCCAGCATCGTCGCTGACAGTGGAGGCACTTGTGTCTGTGACTCGACTCCCGATGACCCCATCTGTGCCGCCAACTCAGACTATCTTCTTTGCAAGAATGAGGTCAAGCGTGATCTGGTCACCGCCACTGCTGCTATCTCTGCCCTAGCCACCTTCTTCCTTGGTGCCCTCGCCAACATGTTAGTCTCGATAGGTAGTGGGGATGGCTTTGATGATTGGCTGCTAACTTTATCAACAGGCCTGTCGGTATCAGCTGCGGAATGGGCTTGAATGCTTACCTCGCGTACGATGTACGTATTTCCGCTTTGACGTCTTGCATAATTTCTAACATATGGTTCTACCTAGGTTGTCGGCTTCCATGGCTCTGGACCTGTCCCTTATGAAGTAGCCATGACGGCCATCTTCGTCGAGGGTCTTATCTTCTTCGGTCTCACAATCCTCGGTCTTCGACAATGGCTTGCTCGAGCCATCCCACGTTCAATCAAGCTAGCTACTGGTGCTGGTATCGGTCTCTTCTTGACACTTATCGGCCTTACATACAGTGAAGGCATAGACCTCATTACTGGTGCTGTTTCAACCCCTGTCGAACTGGCTGGCTGTTCTCCTGCAGATAAATTGGAAGATGGCACCTGTCCTGGCTCGCACAAGATGCAGAACCCGACTCTTTGGCTTGCTATCTTCTGCGGTGGTATCCTGACGGTAGTTCTCACCATGTTCCGTGTTAAGGGTGCTATTCTTATCGGCATTATTCTTGTGTCCATTTGCTCTTGGCCACGCGGCACCTCTATCACAGCCTTCCCTTATACCCCGGTCGGCGATGACTCTTTCAACTTTTTCAAAAAGGTTGTGGACTTTCATCCTATTACCAGAATTCTTGCTGTGCAAAAGTGGGATATCAGTGCATATAGTGGTCAATTCGGTCGTGCCCTTATCACGTTCCTCTACGTTGATATTCTTGACTGCACAGGTACTCTCTACTCAATGGCCCGATTTTCTAATCTCATCGATGAGAAAACTCAGGATTTTGAAGGATCTGCTACAGCATATCTTGTTGATTCCATCAGTATCACTATAGGGGCTGTCTTTGGGACATCACCTGTGACAGCCTTTATCGAGAGTGGAGCTGGTATTGGTGAAGGAGGGCGAACAGGAATCACAGCTATGATGACTGGCTTTTGCTTCTTTGTCTCGTTGTTCTTTGCACCCATCTTTGCATCTATACCTTCTTGGGCTACAGGCTGTGTCTTGATCCTAATTGGCTCGATGATGATGCAAGCCGTCGTCAATATTAATTGGCGATATATGGGTGATGCTGTCCCAGCATTCTTGACCATTGCTATTATGCCCTTTACATTTTCAATTGCCGATGGTCTTATTGCTGGTATTTGCAGCTACATCGTTATCCAAGTTCTTGTATGGGCTGTGGAGACAGCTTCTATGGGCAAGCTGACTGCGACTAACAAGAAGGACAAAGACTCTTGGACATGGCGTATTCCTGGAGGCATCCTACCAGGGTGGCTTGTGCGTTTGTTCCAGGGCAAGAAGGACTTTTGGCGCCCCTATGCGGACGAGGCCATCGATGGTAATGTAGGTGTCAATTCTCATGAGATGAGCCCTATTAGACACAATGCTGACTGGGTCAAGCCTGGTGAGCCTTTACCACACGTGGTAACTGAGATTTACGCTGGCAATAATAAGGAATAAGCTGGGACATATTTAGTAACCCTACCTGTAGGACTGAAGGCGGTTTATTGACCTGGGAGGCGGTATCTATTATATAGTTATGCTGGAAAACAAGATCCGCAAGTCGTGTCACTTCGGAGCCAGACTGAGTTTCTGGGATAGCTCAAATGCCTTTGGAGGTATCTGCATCACACCTGCGGCACCAATATCATCAAAGAGGCTGTTGAAAGATTAGACGGTGTCTTATCCGCTCATCATGTCCATATTTTCGCGCTGAACGAGAATAAGCTGGTCTGCTCGATGCATGTCCAGCTGTTGTCGCGGGAAACTTCTGGAGACAGGTTTATGGAAGTTATGCGGCAAGTCAGACGTATTCTACATACGTACGGAGTCCATTCTGCAACGATCCTGCCTGAATTCTCTCTTGACGAGGCTGACTCTATCCCATTCTTAAAAGCTGAACAGACAGAAGGAGAAAATTGGCAACGGCCATTGAGTCTGGGGAACAAGTCCAAGTCTTTCTAAGCTTGATGACATTGAGAGATCAAGGGTTCTGGGATACAGTATCTGTGATAGTCGTATTTCCCATAACTATTTATTATAATGCCCTTTTCAGTAACCTTGTTAGCTAAAGCTTAAGCAATATAATATCCCGGAATCTAATTGTAATTTGAAACAATTCGGACGAATTCTTACCTCTAAATCACAATTGTTTGAGGGCTGTTACACAGAACGCTTGGATTGGACAGTGGGCGCAGAGCAGCCTCATCTGGAATAGGCTAAGTGGTTTCGATTTTCAAGCATTTGGCCAATAGTATGCGCCCACGATATGCCGAATGTAGATCAGAGGCGCAATATTGGCTGCTTACTTCCTGTAATTACTGGGCGGAATCGACTCATCACAGCTGGCTGAGCTGGGGCTGTGTCCAATTTCACATTCCCCTCTTCATGGACGTGTAGCTTGCGTATCTACAACAATGGCCATTTCTTCATCTAACAACAAAACTATACGTAGGCGCAATTCACTCTGACCATCACCGCGCTCTCCAACAGTGTCGCTTTACGACGCCAGGGTGCAAATCTAATATGGATAACTGGCACACAGCACAATGCACAAAGCCCGACGTTGCCATCTTTCCAGGACTTGATGTTCCGGCATGTATGAACTGCGGAGAAATTTGCCCTTCTGATCGAGCGGACACCAAACACAACGATGAACTTCAGATTCCATCAGCGTGCAAGCGGTCTGCTATGCAGTTGAACTGGCCACCATCGATTAAATATCAGGATTACGCTTACCGCGATGATCCTAATGGCTCGTTGCACAAGGCTCTGGTTTCACTGGTTGACCAAGAATGGTGCAATCAGGAACCAGACAAGCACAGGCCTTGCTCTTCCATTATCAAGACAGCCCAGACTCCATCTTCGCAAGTAAGCAAGACCTCATATGAGTCCCTTGATGGTACAAAGATACGTGTTTTGCGATTGTACAAAGGACGCTTTGGGGATTGCTTGCACGGAGAATTTGAAACTATCAGCCTTCAAAACCAAGACGCAGAGCCAGAAGAGCCAAAAATGATATCATCAGATGGAATGGAAAGTCCTACGATGTATGAAGCAGTTTCATATACCTGGGCCAAAGGAAATGGCAAACGGGAAAAGGACCACACCATATTCATCGGAAATCGTTGGGATATACTTCCAATTACTGAGAACTGCTTCGATGCCTTGCAAAACTGTCGACTTAATGACCGAGATAGACGCCTGTGGGTTGACGCAATCTGTATCAACCAGTCAAACATTTCTGAAAGGACTCACCAAGTCGGCATGATGAGATATATATACTCAACCGCCAGCCGCGTTCTGATATACCTGGGGATAGGTGATACTGGGAGCGGCTCGGAAATCACAGATGACCCCGAGATGCTCAGTGACAACCCATATTTCTCGCGTATATGGGTGGTACAAGAGATCGCATCTGCGAAGCAGGCGCTGGTTTTGTATGACCGCAAAGCCATGTACTGGGACTTTTTCCACGGGAACCTGCAGCGCTTGTCTAGTAAGAGATGGATGCGGAACTTTGGTTCTCCCCGGCAGATTGAAGGTGCTAATGGTTTCTTGACCCTGCTCGAAGATACCAGGGACTGCAATGCTTCAGATCCAAGGGACAAGATTTTCGCCTTGCTTGGGCTCTGGAAGAAGCCGGTGGAGCCAGACTACACGCTCTCGCCCCAAGATGTGTTCATAGGATTGGCTTCTAGCCTTGTAACGGATAGAAGCCAAGAAGTGGCTGGGCGACTACTTGATATGGCGAGCCATGGCCGCTCCATGCTTGGCCTCCCATCATGGGTTCCTGACTGGAGCGAAAAGAGTCAACGCCCGTACCAAGGACAGTGGGACAGTCACTTTTCGTTGCCCATGAAGTTTCTGCCCAGTGGCTATAGGAGATTTCGGGTTCATCGCCAAACTAGCTCTTTGTGTGTTGTAGCTGCTGAGATCGACATATTGGCCCCGTACCTCTCCTCTGGACTCCGGTCGACAGTTGATGGAATTAATATTGCAGAAGCTGGTTGTATTCGCGTTTCACTGGCCCAAGCAGTCCTACGCAAGTGCGAGCCAAATGATCGTATCTTCGTCCTTTCTGGATGCAAATTCTGCCTAATTCTTCGGAAGAAAGCAGATCCCGATGTCTATACTTTTATAGGGCTTAGCAAATACTCTACTTTATTAAAAGATCGTTATCAACCGAAGGAACTAGATACCATCAGGTATCTTCAAGACTGGGCATGGCTTTTGTCGCTCGGAGCAAGACGGTCTTGGTCCGAGTACGCGGCTTGGAAGAAGGCACAGATCTGCTGGTTGACTCTTTCAGAGCAGAGGAAATTCGAAAGTCGAATATTCTTTCAGAGGGTAGTCAGAAAAGCCCGATTTCTGCAAAAGACGCGCAATCTGGCTAAAGAATGGCGGCATGCCCTAAACAACTGCAGCAATGACAATGACCGATTGAAAGCATTTTTTCAGCGCCAATGGATGAAGAATTATAGGCGATGGCAGCAAGAAGACAAACTGTTAGTTGTCGAACACCATGAACGAAGGTCCCTGACCAGGAATTTGCTTCCAGGCTATAGAAGTCTGGAGCCATTGCAAGGCACTTCCACCCAACGCCCGCTGAAACAGTCAATTTGGCTTCCAGTGTCTTTCTACTGGTTTGGTAAAAAACCCAAATCAAAAAAAGCTTCCCAGGATTACCTAAACCACTTCTATACTGAATACCCGTTGCTCACGGCCTGCGCTTCAAGAAATATTCCATTACCCCCTCTGCATTCAATCAGGAATAGAGAGAGCCATGCTGCGCTTTTGTTTGGCCTAGAAATCGAGAAAGGTCTCGGAAGCCTACGGAAACTGGGACGAAAACATTTCCCAAATGGTCTGCCAGCTCAGGAGAAGCTCTTGGTCTCGTATGAGCAAAAGACCTATCGCCTCGACTTTAGAGAGGAGGAGTGGGCTATTTTCCAGCGTTGGCTTTCTAGACCCATGTCACCAAGCTATGGTAAATTGAGAGATGGATTGGGAATGGATGTCCCATTGATTTGGGAAGCGGAATTTGTGACACAACACCGACTTGAAGAAGCTCATAGTTGGTTGGATAATAACTTTGATCACAACTTGACAGCACTATGTTCCTCATCTAGCACTGAAGCATCCCTTGATAAGTTTTTTGAACTTATATACCGTGAACAGCTGAAACTCCTTTGGCTGTTTGTCTTTCATTCAGACTCAACCCCTATCCAAGAGCTTGGTCAAGTTACTCTTAATAAAATCGGCGCCGAGTTTGCACGCGCGTTCTTCTGGAGGTTCGACCGCAGTATAAGCAAGGCTTGCCAACTTCTTGGAAAAGACCTTCTCACGAGCGAGAAGATAGAAGAACAATGGGCCAGGCTCCTCTGTTGGCTCACAAAACAATCGTTTGAGGAGCCAGCAAGGGAACTCCCATTGGAAGTATATGATGAGTGGCTGCAGGTGCCAGTCAACAAAGAAAATAACCACAAATTTGACGGGGATTACTGCTTGGCCAAAACCAAGTATAATGGCTTGTCAATTGCGCCAAAAATACCAGAGCCCGCTCAAGCATGGTCAAGGTATGCGTGGTCTCATCCGCTTCTTCGGAAATTTTGTGACGAGCAGAGCCTACCCAAAGTCGTCCATTCCGAAATCTGGCGACGAAGGCTTGCAGAGAGGGTGTTTTCTTTTCTATTCAACGACACTGAGGCCACTCCTCAACCAACGAGATCTGACGACAGAGATTTGGAAGAAGTGCTTGCCCATGATCAGTCATCCAATTGCGGCGAGCCTTTCAGCCGACTTTGGAGACAGGAAAATGAGTCATGGAAGATTGTAGAGCAGTATATTTCGAAATCCCAGTGGCATATTAGTAGTGTGAGAATGGATCTCTTGCGCGGACGGAAAGAGGATGGGGATATGTGTAAGGAAATTGTTATCATCTGAACACCTACTCGGATTAATTGATTCCGAAATATTCAAGCTGAGAGAGAGGCTGGGAGGCTTTGGAAGTTATTAAAACTCTGAGTCGCTGTTTCTGAGTCATTCGTTCATGGAGACAGCTGTGAAGAGGCGTGGCATACTCTATCTTCAGCCTTAAGTGAAAGTGGCTGGCAACTTAATTTCATCCCAACTCAACCATAAGCATGATATACCCAACATGCGATCTCCATTCATACCCACGACATCACCTTCACTCGTGCATCATTGTAATTCCACAAATAACAACCTCCCGCCCAGCAGCGGGGTTATTACCTTAACCTATTTAGCACTCGGGACAAGGCGTTTGCTATTGTCAACTGGGGCCTGGCCTGATCTCCTTGGGTAAATTGTGCTCATATTTCCTATTGGCCAGTACCCCGGAGTGACCTCGACTACAGCCGGCCTCATGGCTAATGAACCTGGTTTGGCGGGGCACAATGCGACGCTACGATGATCATACCCCATCTCGTCGACCAAAATGTCCCACTTACATGAACCACGATAGTGCCTAAACTTAAATTTCTCGAATGTTGATCTCTGAATTTACCCGGAAGATGTGTATAAGATGCAAATTATTTAGCTCAGAGCTCTGAGGTGTCAGCTTCATTGGCTTGAAGGGTTCGTTAGCTATGAAGGTCTCGCATGTGTACCTATCGTTGCTGGGCCTGCTGCCGGCGGTAGCAGGTCTCGGTCAACAGTCCATTGTGGCCTTCAACAAGTCAGATGACGCTTTTCAACTCGTCGGTGGAGATACTGGCTCTGGTCAGATTCGTGTCTCCAAGGACGAGTACTGGGGCGTCATTCGCGCTGCTGGTGATCTCGCCGTCGACTTTGGCCGTGTTACTGGCACCAACTTCACTCTGAGCAACGGCAAGAAGAAATCATCCCCGGCCAAGTATAAATTTAAGCCCGTGGATGTCAAGAACAACACACATGTGAGTACTTTCTAACCTCCAGAGACTTCCGCTAAGAATGTAGTACCGCACTCTTGATGAACAGCACTTCTCTGGGCCAAACTACTCAGAACCCAACGCTGGCAACACCAAGATCATTGTTGGTACAATCGGCCACTCTGAGCTCATTGACAAGCTCATCAAAGATGGCTCCCTTGATGTTAGCAAGATCAAAGGCAAATGGGAATCTTTCGTCAGCCAACTTGTTAAAGATCCCATCAAGGGCACTGACCAAGCCCTGGTCATTGCTGGAAGTGACCCTAGAGGCACGATCTACGGTATTTACGACATCAGCGAGCAGATTGGTGTGAGTCCTTGGTACTGGTGGGCAGATGTGCCGATCCGCAAGCGAGATGAGATCTTTGTGCTCGCCAAGCCCAAGGTTCAGAAGTCTCCTTCAGTCAAGTACCGAGGTATCTTCCTCAACGATGAGCAGCCTGGACTTTCGAGCTGGGTCGGGTAAGTCATTTCAGTTCACCTACAGGAATTGCCACTGACACACACAGTTCACGCTGGGACCCAACATGGAACAACAAGGCTCCCTACAACCACGAGTTCTACGCCCTCGTCTCGGAACTGCTACTCCGTCTTCGAGCCAACTACCTCTGGCCCACTGTCTGGGGCAGCATGGTCTACATCGATGACCCTCTTAACCAGCCACTTCTCGACGCTTACGAGATTGTTCTCGGTGGATCTCACACTGAGCCCATGATGCGAGCACAGAACGAGTTCCGAACTTTCTACGAGGGTGAGTGGCAGTACAAGACCAACAACGAGACCATCGATGAGTACTTCCGCTATGGTGTTTCGCGAGCCAAGCCATATGCCCGAAACAGTCTCTGGACTATGGCCATGCGAGGAACTGGCGATACAGCTATTGAAGGCGATCTCGGCATTGACGGTATAGTCGAAATGCTCGAGACTCTTGTTGACAACCAGCGAGAGATCCTCAAGGAAGGTCTCAAGGTTAAGAACTTGACTGACGTTCCATCTCTGTGGTGTCTCTACAAAGAGGTCCAGTCCTACCAAGAGCGCGGCCTTGTCGTCCCCGAGGACATCACCCTTCTCTGGGCTGACGACAACTGGGGTAACATTCGTCGTCTCCCTCTCGCTAACGAGACAGACCGCTCTGGTGGTGCTGGTGTCTACTATCACTTCGACTACGTCGGTGATCCCAGAAACTACAAGTGGATCAACACCATTCAACTTGAGAAGACAACCGAGCAGATGACTCTCGCCTACCACCGAAACGCGCGTCGCATTTGGATCGTTAACGTTGGTGATCTCAAGCCAAAGGAGATCCCCATCAGTCACTTCATGGATCTTGCCTATGATACCGAGAAGTGGGAGAAGGAGGGCACAACTAAGTGGGTTGAGGCCTGGGTTGAGCGCGAGTTTGGCAGTGAACATGTCGAGGCCATCACGGATATCATGACGCGCTATGGGATGTACGCTGCTCGCCGCAAGTTTGAGTTGCTCGAGCCTCAGGTCTACTCCGCCATCAACTACCACGAAGCCGAGGCCATTCTTGAGCAGTGGGCTACTTTGAAGGAGGATACCCAGGCTGTTTACGACAAGCTCGACTCAGAGTACCAGCCTGCTTTCTTCGAGATGCTGCTCCACCCTGTTCTGGGCGGTGAGATCGTCAACAAGATTCAGATCTACGGCGCCAGGAACCAGTTGTACGCGGGACAGAAGCGTAACTCTGCGAATGATGTAATCTGGAAGTCTGTGGATTTGATGTACAAGGACTCGAATCTGACGCAGCGATGGAATGAGTTGCTCGATGGCAAGTGGGCACACATGCTCGATCGTAAGTTCTTCACTTTCTTTTGATCTGAACACCACTGATATATTTAGAAACTCACCTGGGCTACGATGGATACTGGCAACAGCCCATGAGAAACACCCTTCCTGACCTCCGATTCGTCCAAGACGTCTGGCCATCACTCGGCGGCCAATATGGCGTTGGTGTCGAGGGTTCAAACGCCACTATCCAGGGCGACAGCCGTTGGCACTCCTTGTCGTCCAGCAGCCTCGAACTTCCTCCTCTGGAGCCCCACGGAGCCCAGTCCCGATACTTTGATGTCTTCCACCGTGGAAACAAGGGCTGCAACTGGCGCGCAGCACCATGGGAGGACTTTATCCAGCTGTCACAGTACAACGGTACAGTTGGTGGTGATAACGGTACCGATAGCCGTGTTTACATCACAGTTGACTGGGATAATGCTCCCCAGGCACCTAACACGACAGAAGTCATGATCAACATCACTAGCGACTGCCGTGGGTTTGAGAAGTATACTGGTGAAGAGCCAAAGCTCGTTGTGACGGTCATCAACCGAGAGGTTCCCGATAGCTTTGAGGAAGGATTCGTTGAGTCTGATGGACATGTTTCTATCGAGGCATCACACTATCAGAAGATCCACGAGGGTGACTCTGATAACTCTTCTCTCGAGTATCACACCATCAAGAACTACGGTCGTACTCTAGCTGGTATGGGCTTGTACCCTCTCAACACTGAGAAGCTCAAGGTCGGCGAAGGTCCTGCTCTGGAGTACGACATGTACCTCTTCAGCAACAACTCAGCCGTCAACGTGACAGTCTTCATGTCCCCGGGCGCCAACTACCTCGGCGACCGCAACCCTCTTCAGTACGGTATCACCCTCTTCCCAGCGGATAAGAAGCAGCCCGACCCAACGATCGTCACACCCATTGGTCCTAACAAGGGCACTAACATGCCCGATGGCTGGGGCTACGCCGTTGGCAACGCTGTTTGGGGCTTGTACGGAAACTACACCACTTCGTCTTTCAACGTTCCCAAGGAGGGAGCCTACAAGCTTAGGGTCTGGGCTCTTCTACCGAATATCTTGATTCAGAAGATTGTGGTTGATCTTGGTGGTGTAAGACAGTCTTATCTCGGACCGCCTGAGAGTTTCTTGCTTGGACGGGATGAGACGGGCAAGTATAACGGTACCTCGTTCGTGAGCACGCCAGGTATTCTTGGAGGAACTTTTGATAAAGAGTAATAAGCTATAGAGACAATAGGCTTTCAGTAGTAAAGATAATTTAAAATTGGGTTTGACTGTAATATGTTTTATATGTGAACCTTCATGAAGTTGATCGAAGCCAAGGGCGATTGATGAGATCAGTGGCTGAAGGCCGATGAGCCGGATCATACTGGAATACCACCCACCGCAACAGCCCCAATAACTCCTGGGACTCTGCCTCATCGATATCACCTGGACTTTCTGTCATAATCAGGTCCTCGAGAGAAAGAAACTGACCAGGATCTGCGAGCGGAGGACCATCATTTTCTTCGTCCATCCCATAACTCAAGTCCTTGTCGTCACCACCACTAATGTGTTCATCCTCTTGAGATTTGAACCCCAGTCTATTTCCACCGGAATCGAAATACTGATCTGCTCGGCGCCACTTCTCGAGCAAAGACTTTGGCAGTGGCCCAATGACCTCCCAGAGCTGAATGAGATGTTCGTCGTTGGAAGTCTCATCGTAGTCTTGTCCCTCCAGAGACTGGATCGCTACGAACAGAGGTCGGCCAAATATCATCTCGAATATCAGGCAGCCAAAGGCCCATAAGTCGATGGCCTTGCAGAGAAGACCGCCGAGAATAATCTCTGGGGCTCGGAGCACGACTGGAGTGATGACTTCAGTCGCCTGTAGAGGGCTTTGTTCCGTAGATGTTGTAAAATTCAGTAGACTGAATCTGTGCCGCCAGATGATAAAGAACTTACCACCGCCCAAGTCAGCAAGTTTTACAAGCGGGGCGAGGCCATATGAGAAGTAGTCACTCAAAGGCCGAGGCTCAAGTAGTTATGACGGGGCCCAAAGGTCCTTCTTCCCATCTTTCCGTTTGAGCGGCCGCGCATCGCTTTCAGATTGCTTCAATCTTAGCTCCGTGTTTCGGGTGGCTTCAATTGGCTCTATGCAAGCGAGGATGTTACCACAATGCAGGTCGCAGTGGATGATACCACGTTCATGGAGACGGTGAAGTGCCTGTATCGTATTCAGGAGCGCCTTCCTGGCAAAAGACTTGGTGAATCTTCTCTCCCATGGCTTGCCAAGCTGGAATTCCTGTCTCATCCTCAGAAGGGTCGTCAAATCTGGGCCCATGGTCTCAAAGACGAGGCCGTCGTGCTCTCCATTTGGGCCAGTGATCTTGATTATGTCATAGAGAGTCACAAGGCCTGGGCAGCTATTTTGGAGGTAAGATTTATAAAGAGACACCTCTCTGCTCGTAGTCTGAGGCTATGTTGCAAGAGTGATCAGAGATACATAGCGGGTCAACCTAATCAACGGTGTCAGTAAACTATAAGGTTCTTAGAACATCGACGTACTTCATGTCAACTGCAAGCCAGACCGTGGAGTATTGACCCCATCCTACCTTGCGCATGACATGGTAGCGTTCTTGTATCACATCACCGAGGTAAACGGGGTGATAGCCGCCTGGATGATATGCTTCACCCCATTCACAAGCGGTGCCGTTCCTCGTGAATCGGAAGTCCTCGTCTTCCCAAGGGGCCTTGCTAGGCGGAGTAGGAGGGCGAGAGGACATATGGCGGCGATACAGGATATAGATAACGTGCATAAGAGTTCTTGCTAAGATTTAAGGATCACAAATGGCATTTTGGTCGAGAAGTATTGAAGCGGGGTATTGTTGCTGCCTAATCCTAATGCCTCGCAAATTTCACCAAAAAATAACACTTGGGTTAAAACTATATGAAACTATTGTGGCTTTCAAAATAATAGTTCTGGCATACTAGGTGTTTCTATTTACCGTGAAGTCTCTTAATACTGTGCAAACTAAGTGTTGATCCTTTTACAATCATTCGAATCCTCCGTGCAACCACTTGGGTTACCAAGTCTACAAAGGCAAGATGAACCAACAGGAACGTCTGCCTCGGCCTGGGCCAATTGAAGCAAGCTTTTAATAATAACAGCCTCTGCATCTCTCCCAAGACGCACAAGGCACTCGTGATAACCATGCAAAGCCCAGACATTTCTCGGGTGCTGGTGCCCGCGAGTCAGGCCTTCACGCAGACCAAGATCCTCAGCGTAAGCATTCGCCGCCTGTTCAACCATGCCTTGCTCGAGAGACAGCGCTCCATATGGGTGTCTGGCAGGGAGCATCCACCCCCAAGGCTCCGTATACATCAGCGCGTCTTCGGCCTTGATAGCCTGTCTCAGTGCCTCGAAAGCAACGTCATAGTTCTGACGTCGGTACTCAATCTCTCCGTCCAACATAGCAGTGGCTACCTTTAATACATCGACTATACGATTAGGGTAGTCGAGACGCGAGACTGGGACGCGCTTAGCGGCTTCACGGAAAAGACCGCGCTGAGCGTCAGCTTTCTCGAGTTTATTCAGCGAGGCAAAAGCGATACCCTTTCCGTAATACGCCATGACTGTAGTGACGCAATAGAGTTCCTTATCATCTGGAATATCCAGCCCGAGGATCTCTTCCCACATGCCAAACCTGATATAAACATGGACGCGAACAGCAAGGAAGAATTCAAGCCAGTCAGCCATAGGAGGTGATTCTACAGTGAGCATCTCCTCGGTGATTGTTGCTTCCATCCGGTCGCATGCCTCCAAAGCCTTCTCCTTTTGCCCTGCTAACATGCAAGCATAGATGAGAGAGTGATAGTCGTGGAGTCGATAGAAGCTGTAGAAATTGACACCTCCATGCTTAGCGAAGTACCGGTCGTCGGCCAGAGTGGCCTTGTGGTTGTATGTCATAGAGCGGCGATATTCGCCAACAAGGACATCAATATGCGTTGGCATATGAGACATGTGACCCGCATCAGGGACCAAGTCGCGGATGATGTCGCAAGCTGGCAAGGCAGCCTCGGGTTCATCCGACCTCTCCATAAGGTGGATATAAAGGTGAGGAATGCCGGTATGTCGTAGTCCACCTGGCATAGCCATGCCCCTCTCCAAGATGGCACGCACCTCAAAAACCGGCGACGAGGCAATAGGCTTGCCAGTCTTAACATCAAACATCTTTCGTGGCTTCCAGTTCATAAGAGCGTCGGCAAATAAAGCAACTACATCAAGATAATCTTTGTACTTTTCGTGCACATCTCGCATGACATCAGCGTACGCCTTGTTGACCGAGTCGAAATCGTCGGGAATGTCACTAGAAGGATACCGTTTCTGCAAGGCTTCAACCAGGGCCTTCTCCAGCGGCGAAACATGACCCGTCTTGCTTAAAGCAATTTGAGCAACCTTGTGACACTTTGGAAAAGCTTTTGCAAGATCATCGCGGTCAAACATTGCCCAGGTCTTATTATAGTTGGCTCCTGCAGCGTAAGCGAATCCCCAATAGGCCATGGCGCAATCGGCATCGTGGGCGATACATTGCATGAAGCATCGGCAAGCTTCTTCGTGATTGAATGAGTAAGTCCAGACTAGGCCGCGGTTGAACCATCCTTGAGCTTCCGTACTCTTGGCCGTGATGGGCATATGGTAGTCACCAGTGTCAAAGTAGGGCTCACTGACCGACTGTTTCTCGGGAACCTTAAATTCAAAAGGCATCTGACACAAAGTTAGCTCTTGTCAACCACAGGAGATGTAACCTTACTTTGGCAGAGGCGCTTGTCTCCAATGTTTGACACTTGAGATAGATTGGGGGTAGCCAGTCATCGTTGTATAACCTTTAGATGCGCTCTTTTAAACCGACTGTTCAGGATTCCACAATAATATCTAGCCCGGATACTTCCGAATCGTACCAGTTCGGCCGGAGCATTACATGAGAAATTCGCCGCTGTAGATTCCTCAGAAATCAGAAGCATGTCTAGCTTTTGCTCGTGGGCCATGCTAAGCTTGGTCGAAGTAATGCTCTTCAGCGCAGCGGATCTCACCCAAGTTGGGCTAGGTACACGGACTTCTCGCACAGTAGGCCAGACATGGCTTGGTACCAAGGCCCACCTCTCATGGATGCTACCGCTTTGACCATGGAAATGACTGGAGAAAGTCTCCGCCATCTCTCCGCGCTCCAAAAGTGCCAGCTTTATATCATTACCAATCACAGAGGCTTAAACCACATCGGTCAAATTGATAATACACCCGAACTCTCGCTGATTAAAATTGTCATGCTTTTGTTCATTCGCCACACCAGAAGGACTAGCCTAAGAGAGATATTTAAAACAGACGTCCTTACTCAGAATACCCAAGTAACATTACATCATTTTCATACCATGAGCTCCTCCAAGGAACGTCGCACCAGGTTGCTGGAATCTCTCCCATGGGCTGAGCATCCACTCATCTCAAGCGCACCTATGAGCGGCTTCGCAACAAACGAATTGGCCGTGGCCGTATCGAAGGCTGGAGGCCTTGGCCAGATCGGTTTCACAGGCAGCCCCGGAATCCTGCAGAGGGAGCTAGAACAGGCGAAACAGAAGCTGCACGGGACTTCGATATTCGACGAGACATCCAAGGTGCTTCCGATCGGCGTTGGTATCATCGCTTTTGGTGGACCCGCCAATCCTTGGACACAGGCGTTTGCCAAGTATAAGCCAGCAATGGTCTGGCTATCCTTCGGGACAGACATCGAGTTCAAGTCATGGGCTGACAACATCCGCGCCGCGTCGCCTGAGACCAAAATATGGATCCAAGTCGGAAGCGTCAAGGCAGCTCTCCAGGCAGCGAGTTGTTCTGCACCGGACGCTCTCGTACTACAGGGCAGTGATGCCGGTGGTCATGGTCATAAACATGGAGCAAGCATAATCACCCTGATACCTGAAGCCTTGGACGCGCTGCACGAGAAAGGACTATCCAACATTCCCGTAATCGCTGCCGGCGGTGTCATGGATAAGCGGAGCGTGGCGGCAGCCATCGCCTTAGGCGCTTCAGGTGTTGTCATGGGCACGCGCTTCTTGGCGAGTCATGAGATCGAGGTGGATGATCAAGTAGCGGATGAATGTCTTGCTGCCCGTGACGGAGGTGAGACTACTGTCCGATCACGAGTTTTTGACGATATTTGGGGACACAATTTCTGGCCGGATATGTATGATGGCAGATGTTTACGAAATTCCATGTATGATAACGTGGAGGAAGAGGGCATGAGTATCCAGGAAGCTCGGTTGGCGCTTAGCACTCAAAATGGAGGCGAGGGATCTGTGGTAAGGGATTCATATACGATATGGGCAGGAACAGGGGTTGGGATGCTCAAGAAAAAGGAGAGGGCTGCCGACATTGTAAAGCAGATACGAGAAGAAACAAAGGAGCTGATGAAATCTTTGGCGGGAGACACATAAATTCCTCTAGCAATACTCTGCTAAAGACCATTCTATATAATAATGGAGAGGAAACAAGTGACTTGTCTGGATGATCTGCCAGCATCAGCACATTGACTGCCAGTATCCTCAACTCTCATCATCCCATATTATAATTCCAAATCTTTCTGAAGGCTTGTGATAACAGACTGAAGATGCTTGGCTGTACGGAGGCAGCTGAAAAACGACGCAGGCTCAATGCTACGAGGACAGAAATCCGCCGGATAACTGGCCTCTGTAGTCTTGATCTTCTTGCAAGTCGTCCCAGCTCGGCATAATTCGTGACCCCTTTCATGCACCCGCCATTGCCGAGTGATGAAGGCAATGCATATCCGGCTGAGCTTGTCGGTTTCGATACGAAGCAGAACCTTGGCTAGGGGCCAGACATATTGACGGTCAAGCTTGTACTCGATGTGATGGTCATTAGGGTCCATGAGTGCGAGGCATATCTGTGTGTAGGACTGCTCGTCATCTGGTACGAGAGCGCGTTGTTCCAGGTCTCTGATGAATGATTGGCACGATGAAGTCGCCTCCGTCATAACCGCTCCAAAGAGCAGCACGTTCCCGGCGATTTGACTAGGTGCGTTGTTGATATCGCCGCAACTATTACAATCCAGGACTTTCTGCGCCAGCTCCGCTGACTTGCGCTGCCTCGTAACAATTCCCGACAGGTCATGTGTGCTGGTCCTGTTATTCATATGTTCCCTGACCATTTCCCCGCATTGACATTGTGTATTTGAGTCAGGGTTGTTGACGCCACCAACGACTTGGGACTTCTCAACATGAGTCTGAGTGCGTTGGCTTTGCAACGTGTCATTGGGAGGATATGCAGCACTCATCATAGCGTCCAGTGCCGACCATTCAGACCAGCAAAACTCATCAGGTGGGGTCGGGAAAGTCATCGGGGCAGCTAGTGTATCAAGCGTCATGGCGCTGTCGAACTCCTCCGGTATATCAGGACTTTCAAACAGGAGACCCTCATTCGGACGGGCGGAAGCAGAGCTGCACTGGTTTGGCGGGGTGCCCCGTCGTTTTAATGGCCGTCCAAGAGGTCGAGTTGGAGAGTATCGACACGACAAGCCGAATCGATGGCAACGTGCACATGGTTTTTCATTGGAACATTTGATCTTACGCTTCCCTGTATCGGTGATTAGCGATCAGTCATGAGCCACAGAGTATTGATGTGCATACTGCAATGGTCACATGTTTTCCGTATTTCTCGGGCCGGATCTTTCGCTCTGGGGGACTCCATAACTTCTCTTGCGCCGGAGACTGCTGTGTACTGGGGCGTGAAGTCAATCCAAGGCTCTGCCGTGTTGAAACGGCACCGTCACTTGCTTTTGAATGTGGCCGCACTTGCGGAGAAGGCGGTGATTTAAAACCCAATCTGCACAGCCATGACATACGAATTTTTTGAGCCTCATTCTGATTGGCCACCTGCACATCAACCCAAACCCACATCGCGGAGACTTATTCTACCGGTACAAAGCTTAACAAAGATGGAAATTACCCAGCAGATCTTTGCACAAGTCGCATGAGGCACTGTGCCCTGGTAGGTCATTAATGTAAGAATAACTACTAAGCATTGCGTCGCTAGCAACACCCTGCTGACTACTCTGTCGTTCCCAGTACACCCGCTCCCCAATATCAGACTTTTCCTTCGTCCTGTTTACAGCGGCAGCATGCCATCATACTGCTTGAGGCCCTCGAGCGGCTGAACGTAGTTGACACGATTACCAACAAAGAGCTCAGCGTGCATCGGGCCAATATTCCTATACTGCGAGTCCAAGTTTCCGACTTTAATCGAGAGAACCTCCGGAGCAGCCTCTGGAACGCCAAAGACCTCGGTGCCGCAGTTACCACAGAAGTTATGATGGTACAGCTTGCCAGAGTCTCCTAGGTGAGGGTAAGTTCGTGGGTCGCCTGCGATTAACGTCAGTTCAATAAGTACCAATCTGAATCATGCACGGTCATTCTTACCTTTGGTCACCTTGAAGGCATTGCGGGGAATAATCAGGTTTGAGCTGAAGGCACTAGTTGTACGCTGGAATCTTGATTGTCAATAGGTGTTCTAAATATTTTCTTGTTGTAGTTGAAGTTGGCGAGAGTTACTACCTTCTGGCAAGGGTTACAGTGACAGATGGCTTTGGTGCCGGTTTCAACTAAGCAGGGGCCAAGAATTAGCATATGAACTTTATAAAACGTTGCCGAGGACTATATAAACATGGGGAAAAATTTCATGTAGAGTCTCTCTCACCATTAGCAGAGTAGCGGATAGCACCGCACTGGCACCCTCCAGTAAGACCCATTGTGATGAATATTGAGAATATTGGCTTCGACAAAATTGATATCAGTGAACTAAAAGGATGATAAGCGACGTGATAAAATATTCAAGAAGGGAGAAGGAACGTTTTATAGACAGAAAGACGCATGGGAAGTTGAAGCGTCTCGGATTTCCTAAAGGTTGTACTGAATAGAGTAACAACGTGGTGTGGCTATATCCACAGGAGCTTATTTAGCAACAAACCAGATGTCATAACGTAACTCGTAACCTGTGCCAGCGCATTTAACGCCAAGAGAATTACTAAAAGCTTAAATTTCTACTCCACTATGGTTTGAAGGGGCGTATGGACCAGGCTTTAGGAGCATGACATAACAAGGCCGAGCCTGCACAAATTATATAATAATTCCGATTACCAGGCAGTAAGTTTGCTGTTAGCGAGATACTATGTAAATGAATGGCCTTTTATATAACTAACGTAAGTAAATAATTCTTAGTATCACTTTACACTGCCTCTCCTGTTGTTCAGGGCCTGGGTAAAAGACTCTGTTAAACAGTTAGTAGTGGCCTTCTCCAACGAGGCTTGAAGTCTTACCTCCAAGCTTCCAACGAGTGCTAAACGATTCAAGAGTACATCGAAGTTCCTCTAAGTGCTCACTCGTAAGACCATCTACATATAGTCTATCCACCCGAATGGCAGCGCCCTGCAGACAGCATATGCCAAGAAAGCAGGGCCGGCTGGTATTACTCCAGCCTCTGCTGCGGAGAATCTCGCCCTCAGTGTGAAATGTGTCGAATATCATATTGTGTACGCATTGAACAGCAGACCGTGTTTCAGGACTGCTATGAGCGGATATCTTGGGATTCTGCAGAGAGTATAAGATGGCCAACGCGCTGCTTACATGTAAGTCTAACTGGCTCATCCATGTGAGGATACTTACCTGAGAGCCATGGCTACAGTCTCACAAAGTGGAAATGACTTGCCCTGCGTTCTGGATATAAGAGAGCTCACTAGCTTGTGAAGATCTGTTTCGGCTTCTTCTCTTTGCATTGGGTCTGAACTGACCACGGTATTAAGGGTTTTACCTATGCGTAAAGCGACTTGTGCTCGTGCTACAAACTTGCGAGATAAGTCATCGCCGTAAAGGTCCTCCTCCTCCGCCTCTCCAATTGCGAGATCTACAAATCGACGGTTGAGGCCAACGAACTGTGGTATGCGGGGTTCGAAGTGGGATAGTGTGATGGTACTGCAATGACCATTCATACTTATTAGTCTGAGATTCACTCGCCGATACCGGCACTTACCTATCAAGCAGTATGATCCCGCTCCAGCACAGGTCAAGTTTCGTTATCTCGGGTCTCGGCCCCTTGTCTTGGCTACACTCATCCAGCTTACTCTCGGCCGGACTGAGCTGCTGTGCGAGACTCGTGCACACACTGAGAGTTCCATAAGCATCCTTGCTCAATCCATGACCAAGTCCGTATGTAACGAGCAAAAGACCGGATTGAAGTAGGCCAATATCTGATCCGTGAGAAGATAGCTGAAGGAGAAAGAACATGCGACTAGCAGTGCGGTACAAAGCAGTTTTGACGGAATGGTTTGGGTGCTGGCACGGCGGCTGTATGAAGATATAGATGCAAAGCAATAGCAGCGCAAGAACATCATTCTGATAGTCAGGACGTCCGAGAAGCTGACTTGTATCAAAATAGAGCTGCTCCTTATCCAGGATCGGAAGCCAGTTGTGCGCAATGGAAAAGTATGTCTCAATCGTGGTGCGCAGGTCAACGCCCCCTGCAGTGAAGATATCCTGGATAAGACTGGACAGCGTGGGTTGGCCATGACTGCTCTCATCGTCTCTATCACTGTCACTCGCACAAGCTGCCCAAACCAAGTAGCGTTCAGCCAGTGGCGACAAGTCAAAACTGCACGAGTCTCTGAGATGTACCAGCTCGACAGGCTCTACCTGGGTCCCGGGCGAAAATATGCTTGGCTGGGAGCGGGGTGTTGCTTTGTAATCACAAGTAACTCGTTTTCTGTCTGAGTGTTACTAGCTCGTTGGCAGATACAGTGAAGACCACGGAATGAAAGACGTACGATGCGCAGCGGGAGCATTGCGGGAGGAGCCTATCGCATCGCTGCTTCTGACGACGGCAGTTGAAGCATGATCCTTGAGCCAGTTGATCTGGAGAAGCCATGGCAGGTGTCGTCAGTTGGTATGCTCTTGTTACAAACTGAACAAGGGTCGGCCGATGGATGGATGACGTTTAAATACCGAGAACTAGTCTAGGGAATCAGTACTGTAAAAAAACACGGGAGTGGCCCTCAAGGTTAGCGCGAACGCCTAGCTCGGGGCTAGCCTCAGAGGTGATGCTCGGTGGGGCCAGAGGATGATTCGCCACTTAAGCACATGGCGAGCAGGGGTTAGCCGTAGCGCCCGACCTGCGAGAGACTTGCAGATGCATTACACCTCAGAAGCATATCCAGCAGGGGTTGTCCGTAGCGTCCGACATTGACTGTATGTACGGTATTACCAAGTAGAGTCAGAAACGTGAAGGGCTTCGAATAAGCTTACTGGCGGATCATAGCATCAGACTCAATATATACAATACTCCTGTATTTTCCAAGAACAGATTGTATAAATAAGACAGCCTGGTCGTCTCTAAAGGTCTCGCCTTCCTCTAAAGAAACAAACAAGCAAATCATCTTGATCCTCCCAACTCTTTTCTCAATAACGTTGCATTCCAACAAATCACAATGGCTGCTCCTACCACCACCAGAGCTTGGTCTATTCGCGAAATTGACACCAACAGCTTCGATGGATTGGAGCTGAAGGAGAGTGCCCCTCTTCCCAAGCTTGGCGACCATGATGTCTTGGTTCAGATTGAGGCTGTGTCTCTCAACTACAGAGAGCTTGCCATCCCAAGGGTAAGTCAAAGAGCCAACTATTGAACTAGAACACTCTCATTGACCTTTTTGTAGGGCCTTTACCCCTTCGCCATGAGCTTGCCTGTCGTCCCTGGCTCAGATTCCTCCGGTATTGCCATGGCGGTTGGCCCTAAGGTCACTAGCATCTCCAAGGGCGAAAGAGTATGCACACTTTTCAACGAACTTCACCAAGCGGGCGAGATCACTCCCGAAGGAGTAGGAAGTGGTCTTGGAGGCGCTATCGACGGCACACTGCGCAACTATGGCGTCTTCCCGGAACACGGTCTTGTTCAGGCACCGCAATCCCTGAGCGCCATTGAAGCTAGCACCTTGACTTGCGCTCCTCTGACGGCTTGGAATGCTCTCTATGGACTGCAGTCCAAGGCAGTCAGGGCTGGTGACTGGGTTCTTACCCAAGGTACCGGCGGTGTGAGTCTCGCAGCCATCCAGTTCGCCATCGCTGCTGGAGCTACCGTTGTCGCCACTACGTCTTCAAACGACAAGGTCAACGCTCTTAAGAAGCTGGGAGCTTCTCACGTTATCAACTACCGCGATACACCCAACTGGGGCGAAGCCGCACGGGCACTGACTCCAAAGGGTCTGGGCTTTGACCATATTCTTGAAATTGGCGGCGCAGCCAGCATTGCGCAGTCACTCAAGGGTATCAAGCTCGGTGGCGTCATCACCATCATTGGGTTCCTCACGTCATCAGATAAGCAGCCGGCCTTGATGGAAGCTCTCAATCATTTGTGCATTGTGCGTGGTATCTTTGTCGGGTCCAAGGTGCAGTTTGAAGAGATGAACCGTGCTATTGACTCGATCAAGATGAAGCCGGTAGTTGAAAGCAAGATCTTTTCTTTTGAGGAGGTCAAGGAGGCTTACCAGTACCAGTGGGATAGGAAGAACTTTGGCAAGGTTGTCGTCAAGATTGGAAACTGAGGGACTTTGTATACCAATAGATTTATAGGTCAAAGTACTACAGCAACTTCACGAAGATAATCACTCTATACATGCACTTGGATCTTATGGTCAACGGTTCTATTGTGGTTATGACTATGAGGTAGACTACGAAACGAGTAGGAGTTGGCCCATTTAGCTGACAGTGAAACGACTCTGTGTTTGTTCTTAAGAATAGTGCGCCAGAAGTCTGCTAGGCATTAGATGACCTGACCATAGAGATGATGAAAGTGGCAGAAGGCGAGGCATGGCCTTAATCTCTTCAAGCATAAGAGTCCTGAGCCATCCGATGAGCAGTCCCCTTTCGGCAGTCTCTCTTAAGAAAAAGGGTGCCAAGAAGTAACATCGACATACAACATGGAATTCACTTAATTTCTAGAACCAGTCAGTGACACTACGAGAGAGATTCTTAATACATTGCAGCGTGGCTAAAACCGGGTTAACTAATTTATAAACATCAAGCATCTGCCGAAAGTGTTGGTGTGAACCAACTACAGAAGCACTTGCGAAGGTCCATTAACCCTGTCCGGCTTGAAACTAGATGTCATAACCAGCTTGCTTATTTTGTTTAGCCTATCTATCCCAAACAAATTCTACTGTGGCGCATCGGCAACTATTCCTTGGACTTGAGTAAGTTGCCCAGTGTTGATGTCAACTATGAAACCAACGGTTAGGTCCTTTAGTTCCTTCTTTACGAGAACCGAATTGTGAATAAATTGAATGTCGTCTCGAACAATTTGCTCCAGACTGCAAGAACATTGCACTTAGTAACACTGCTGATCGGGACAGAGGCAGCTGGGCATACCTATCAATAGTGCGGAAGGGCAGCGAGTCGATATACGCCGGATCAGCCTCGGGAAACCGAGGTTGGAGGTCGGCATGGATATTCGACTGCGTCATGTGGCTGAAACCGCAATCTAGATCGGTGTCAGTATCATGAAAAGTTATATATAAGTGTTAGGGGCTCGAAAACCGGTATGGTGCAAGATAACGATATCTGTCACACCAAAGAAGTGATCCAATGCCAACATGTCGTTGAAGACAGTTTCGATTCGGCCGCCGTTAGCACGAAGCATGAAGACTTCTATGGCTTACACTTAGACTAGGCCAGTTATAAAAGGGGCTAAGGGTTGGTGTGCTCACCGTTGGACGTGACGCCAAATATCTTTTCTGGCAGACTACGAGGGTCAGTACAGCTAACTGGTAAAAGAAGTGAGTTCATGAGGTCGTTGACGTAAAGATGCAACATACTAACAGCTACCATCGGAAGAGGCTTTGTCCCCGCAGCCAGGGAAAGATTCAGCGGCTGGAATTGCGGCACAATCGCCCTAGTTTGTCTTAGTTTTATTCGCCTTCTTCTATGAGCATGTATCTTACTTGTTCCGATCTAGCAGGTCCTGGACAGCCGGCGAGATAGACATAGTGATAGAGTCTATGCCGAAGTAATGTAGGCCAGGTTTTTGGACAGCAGGTGCTACAGATCCTTTGCGGAAGATAAGTCTAACTCTACCGGGAAGCGGCTAATTCAGGGTATTGTGTAATATATAAAAGATGATGTGAATTGACGTGTTATATAAGAAGAAGTAGATTCTTATTAATACGGAGATGCCTGGAAATATGTGTTATACTAATGGGTAAAATTCCGAAAGGTTTCGGCGCTTTTTAAGTCATGGTGTATATGATTTATAATAATCCCGTGCTTCGCTCCGTTAATCGGATTAGCTATATAGTTTAGGTTTACATTACGGTCATTATCTACAATAGGATGTAATAATTGTAATACATATGCTAGAATCGCGGCTCGGGCGACAAGGGTAAAGTTGCAGTATTTAAGCTGCAATATGATAGCATCTTGTTCTACCTAACCTCGATTATTGATACTTCTAGATTTATTTAAACTTATTGTACTCTTTTATACAAATGCAAGGTCCGTCTTAGGCTTAGAACGTGCTGTACACACATAACTCGGATACGAGAGTTGCATCCTGAGAGGAGCCAGTAGGCTGGCATGACTATTACATTGCGGGTTCTTCAAATTACGATAGAGATCGGAAGTAAATCCTTCGTAATGCTAGTCCATGACTCGACCGATGATATACTAATCACTTTGGACTGTAGCATCCGAGGGGCGTCGGAATCCATGGACCCACATCTTGCCGGGCAGTGGTACCTCGGCATACGACTCAGGATCACAAGCCTTAACCAGATCTGCGATAAATATAAGGGACTCTGACTGTCTTCGAAAGGTCATCTTGGATCTCTAACACATAACTACATTGCGTTTTGCATATCTTCGAGAGATTGTTTCAATCCTCCGCCATGCCAGCTAATAAATCTTTCCCTCTGGTTGTAGATGTATGGGCCAACCCAACCCACGTATGTCGCTATCCCAGATATGATCCAACATACCGGGAACTTAACCACGAGGTAGAATAGGATTCCAGAGACGGAGCGTCTTTTTAAACAAAGCCATGCGGACCCTGCGCTATTCTCCAAAAAGCTCTCTCCAGAGCAGATCATCGCTCTGATGGATGAAGCTGGCGTATCGCAGATATGCCTATCGGCCTGGAACAGGCCAGGTTCCGTTATCGCGTCTAACGAGGAAATTGCCGAGTATACTCGAGCTTTCCCCAACCGCATTTTCGGCCTTGTGTCGGTCGATCTGCACGATCCCGTGTCTGCGGTAAAGGATCTAGATCACTACGTTAGGAAAGAAGGCTTCAAGGGTCTTCGGGTTGTGCCGTGGCTATGGAACCTTCCCCCGACCGATGCGCATTATTGGCCACTGTTCGTCAAGTGCATCGAGCTTGACGTTCCGTTCCTCACACAGGTCGGTCACACAGGACCGCTTTGCCCAAGCGAAGTAGGAAGACCGATTCCTTATATTGACGAAATAGCACTCAAGTTCCCGGATTTGAAGATCATTTGTGGCCATCTCGGCTATCCTTGGGCTGCTGAGATGGTGTCTGTGGCATGGAAGCACCCTAACGTCTACATCGATACAAGCGCTTGGTCACCCAAGTACTACGACCCAGCGTTTATCACATTTGCAAACACTACGGGGCGGAAGAAGGTCATGTTCGGAACCAACTTTCCGCAGCTGACCTGGAAAGAATGCGTAAACAATGTGCACAAAGGCCACGGGAAGAACGGGAAAGGGGGATTGAAAGAAGAAGTACTAGATGATTTCATGGGGGGCAATGCTAAGAGGGTCTTGAAGTTGCCTGACTGGGACGACAGAGAAGCTCAGTCGAAACTGTAGGATAAACATTCAGTCGCGTGGTAAGCCTATCTTTACCCTGCTCCGGATCGGTCACTGTCTTTGTAGCATGATGATCTACATATTGCTTCAGTCCAGTTGCAATAGTGATATAGCGCGTTTGCGCAAACCCAGATCATTGGCGTCGCGGATCGTCTCCTCTGTTCTAGTGGTAAGAGTAGTGAGGACGAATTTTACCGTTGTACTGCCGGGAATGGATAGTCGATACATAGTCATATGCTTCTATGTTTTTACCTGGCCACAAAGCTAGGCTTTCATCGAGAGTCCTCAGTCCTTATGGACTATTAAGACATAGACACGAGGCAACGCCACTCAATCTGGCTTAAACCCGACGGCGAATGAGGTACTGCCTCGATACATGGGCCAGCTTGACTTTTGCTCGCCCAACATGTAGACGGCGGCATACCAGCACCTGGAACACTACCATTACCCCTACCCCCAATCCCGAAGACTATGATTCAGCTTCTCATACAACAGCGTTTCAATTCTGTCATATCGGCAATCGTCTCCTACACCGGTGTGCACATTCTATCCGAGTCAACATCAAGGAAGCCCAGACTCTAGACTGCGAGGTGCAAGACTAGTACAATTCCCGACATCCCATCATCAAATACACAGATAATACGCCAGCAAAAGTCATCATCGCGCGTGGATTTCTATGTAATAAATACTACAACATTATTCCAGGCCGTATCCAAGAACCCTGGTGATATCAGAGGGACGCCCTGTGTGAGTGATCGGGATTCACATCTGTTTGGATCGGTAGAAGAGTACTTCATTGGTAGAGACTAAAGCACACTTCTTTCTGAGAACATGATATCCCATAATCTGTTCTGATAGCCTTAGTATATCATATAAACAAATCTGTGAGTGTATGTGTTATTTACAGTCAAGACCTGCGGCTAAGAGCCTATACTCACCACACAGAACGTAATATGCGGAAAGGGCCTGGCTAAAGTTTGACAAAATCTGAGATCATAACTTCAAAGCCGGACCCCCTTTTAACCCAGCAAGCTGAGATATCCTAACACAATCAGAGCCAAGCCCAACCTGATTATAATCCTCTTATAAACTAATTGGTTAACTAGAAACTCCGCGGAACGGTTAAGCCTTACGCTATCATAAGCAGAACTGTGACATGCCATTGCTTTCGAGTGTGATAAGAAATTGGCCGGCGTTACGTAATGTGAACATCGACGCGCGTCCTTTTTGTAAAGAGGTCCTTCTTCATAGGCGGATTTCTTGGGCCGAAATAGTGCGGCTATAATTAGAACGGCTCAGGGGTCAGAAAATTATACGATGTTTAAAATAGAGGGGAGGCACCTTATGAAGATAAGGTTCTTGGCCATACAAGCTTGTCCTCAACTCTATCTCCTCAGGATTTCAATTCCAACGTGACCCGGAAGTTCGATTCAACGATGCAGCTCAATTTGCCCCCAAGGCTGCTGCGAATTATCATCGGATGCATTATCACTAGCGTTATCCTGGTCGTGAGCATTGCATTATTGATCCCTTCGCGTCATTTTGATCCTGCCAGCCCGCCATCTTCAAATTCGGAAACCAAAACATGGTTCCCGCTGCTACAGCAGAAGCCCTCATGGACTACCGAACAACTTGAACCAAAATTTGCGTATGCGCAGTATGCAACAAACCTCGATTACTTATGCAATGCAGTACGAGTCATCACAGAATAGGCATGAAGGCTGAGCTCATTCTGGTTTTAGATTATCAACTTTTCTCTTCTCCGCAGGTACGGAGCTAGCCATGACTTGGTCTTGATCTTCCCGAAAGATTGGTCTGAAGGGGTATAGGATTATGTCTGCGGTGGGTTCTAATGGCTCTTGCTAACACATACTGTAGACATCCGAACAAGCCAAGGCCATTGATAATATTCGCAGCAAGCATCCTCACATTCATCTACGGCCCATGGACGTGATTTCAACCTCGAAGGGCGACGCAACTTGGCGAGATAGCCTCACAAAGTTTCAGTCATTCTCGCTTACTGAGTGGACCCGCATTCTTGCCTTCGACTCCGACTCTCTGGTCTTAAATACCATGGACCACTACTTTCTCAGCCCCATGGCCCCTCTCGCCGTGCCGCGAGCGTACTGGCTTAATGAAAAAGACACCGATATCGCCAAACAGGTCCTCGGCTCCCACGTAATGCTCCTTGAGCCGAGCAAAGCCCGTTATGACAAAATCATCAAAGAGGCGTTGCAATCCGGTGAATTCGACATGGAGGTTATTAACCATATGTTCTGGGACTCAGCCATGATTCTTCCGCATCGACGTCTCGCGCTACTCACGGGCGAGTTCCGTGCAAAGAACCACTCCCAGTACTTGGCGCCTGATGAAGACGAGGAGTGGAATGCCATGGCTGAGGTATCGAGGGCATCTCTCGTACACTTTAGCGACTGGCCATTGCCGAAGCCATGGAAACACCGCACAGCGAAGCAGTGGAACGATGCGCTTCCTGACTGCCCAAAAAATGAACCTAGCAGAGATGACAGGCCTAAATGCGCTGATCGAGTTATGTGGACTGGATTCTATGAGGATTATGATCGTTGGAAGGATCAGGAATGTGGAATTCTGCATGAGCACGAAAACCATTAGAAAGAGACTCAGGGCAGTATTTGCTAGATATTATAGATGATCTAGGCATAGCTATAGGATATCGTTGTGTCTCAAAATGCTATCGTGCGTCTTCCAGGAATTTAATAACTGCAGCACGAGCCCTGGTTGACTCTGGGATCACCGGATCCCAATTGAAGCCATGCCACATTCCCTCAGAGACCAACAGCTCGACCTTGACACCAGCCTCCCTCAGCTTCCAATAGAACCGTATCCCATGGCTAAGCGCAAAGTCTCGCGTCCCGACTGTGATAACCGTTGGTGGAAACGACGAGTCATAGTTAGCGTAAATAGGCGAGTAAAGAGGATCCGTCACATTAATTCCTTCGGGAGCATAGTTCTGTGATACCATGCCAGTGAGAAGGCTAACAGGCATGATGTCGCGCCCCAAAGAGTTGAAGACCATAGAATCACCAGCTCCACTCATGTCGAGAGCAGGCGTGCAAAGATATATCCCAGCAGAAGGCATCGGAAGACCTTGTTGTCTCGCTACAAGAAGCATCGAGACGAGTATCTGCGCACCCGAAGAGCATCCCATGGCGTGAATATTGGAAGGATCAACAGGACCGCTGCGTGAAGGGCCATTTTGGAGGAGCTCGCGGTATACAGCGAGACACTGATCCCGAGCTTCAGGATACTTGACCTCTGGAGATTTGGTGTAGTCAATCGAGTAGACACGAACACCAAGTTCAGTTGCCATAGTCAGCGCAGCTCTATCTCTGGGGCTGCCCATGATGAACGCTCCGCCAAAGACATTGAACAGTATTTTCTTTTGTTTCTCAGGCTTGATGACTGGCGGTTCAATGATGACAACAGAAATGCCAGCGATGAGAGTCTCGGCGATCTGAAGTTTGTGTTTCTCAATAAGTTGAGCTTCACCAGGAGCTGTCTTTTCTTCAAAGCCCTGGCGTAGACCGGGGACTCGACATGGTGATGTTATGAAGGATGAGAGTGTATTTGCTAGTGGAGGATGGCGGATTTTGGTAAGAAATTCGACTGCTTCAGGACTCAGAGTCGCTTTCTGGCCTTCGGTTAAGGATACCATTATGATAGTGAGAGATATTAACAAGATTAAAGCCCAAGAGAGTCGGATTTGCTGGTAGACTGAGAGCTGGTGATTTTGTTGTACTTGGCCTGCTCTCGGTGACTTTATATCCTAACTGCCCATTCTATTATCTCAGGCCATTACATGTTAGCTCATATACCATACTTCAAACTCCGCAACTATAGCCTTCGCCATGTTCCACCTGCGACAACATCAAAGCTCAACTATATGTAGTCAGCAATGAGTTCATTGTTGTCGGTAAGCCGAAAGGGCGGCCCTAAAGTTCGTGGCTTGGAGCCATATTGGGCTTAGTTCGGATCATGTAGCCTGAAACGGATTAGCTTTACTCGTAACATCGAGCCATTCTGGGCTTAGCGGGCAATGTCATGGATCCCTGGTGTCAGTCAGACTGTCAGTCAGGTTGTGAGCGGATGGCGGATCACGAATTCATCAGGATAAGATTGCAGGTTATAAAAGGTCTATGGAATTACATGAGAAGTGTTTAATCTGAAGAAATAACAGCCATATACTCACGTTGTCAGCACATCACTTTTACTTTCTCATCATGTCTTCTTCTCAGCATGGTTATGTCAAAGACCTTCTCATTCAACCCCAAGCAACACGCATGGGTTACAACAGACTTGGTCGCTCTGGCTTGAAGATTTCCAAGGTCATTCTGGGAGCCATGTCTTATGGAAGTAGAGATTGGCTCAAGTGGGTTCTCGAGGAAGACGAAGCTCTGCCCCTCCTCGAACACGCCTTCAAAGCTGGCATTAACACTTGGGACACTGTAAGTTAGCCCCTTCGACTTAACAATATGGCCTTGAGCCTTGATCACGGCTAACCGTTCTTCAGGCTGATCTTTATTCGAACGGCGTCTCCGAAGAAATAATTGCCAAAGCGCTTGCAGTGTACAACATTCCCCGCGAACGCGTTGTCATCATGACCAAGTGCCGCTTCGCCACCAGTGCTTCAGGCGAACCACAGCTCTCTGTCTTTGCTGCTTCCATCAATGATGGGGAGATGGTGAATAGAGCTGGACTGTCGCGTAAGCATATCTTTGATGCAGTACAAGCTAGTGTCGAAAGGCTGGGTACTTACATCGACGTTCTGCAGATCCAGCGTATGGATCCAGATGTCCCGCGGGAGGAGATTATGAAAGCACTCAACGATGTGGTGGAGTTGGGATTGGCACGATATATCGGAGCTAGCTCTGTAAGTCAATCATAGTCATTCTCAATTGATCCATGGTAGCTAATATTTGTGACCAAAGATGCCTGCATGGGAATTCCAAGCCCTGCAGAACGTGGCAGAGAAAAATGGTTGGCATAAGTTCATTTCTATGCAGAACTATTATAACCTTCTTTACCGAGAGGAAGAGAGAGAGATGATGCCATACTGCAAAGATGCAGGCGTTGGATGCGTTCCTGTAAGTCCCAATTCTCAAGTGCCTCCCATATCGAGTTGTTCATGTTTATTGCAGTGGTCTCCTAACGCACGAGGTGTCCTCACTCGTCCCTGGAACGGTCTGGACGAAAAGACCTCATTACGGACGCAGCATGACCAAACACTCAGTCGACTCTACGACAGAGAGAGCGAAGCAGACAAGGCAACTGTTGATATAGTTGAAGAGATGGCGAAGGCAAGGGGATTACCCATGGCGGTGATTGCGACGGCATGGTGTCTGCATAAGGGAGTCAATCCGATCATCGGTTTGAATAGCAAGGAGCGTATTGATGAAGCGGTGTTGGCAGCTAACATCACGTTGACGGATGATGAGGTTGCCAAGCTTGAGTCGGCCTATCAGCCAAAGTCCGTTACAGGATATTAGACTATCGTCCAGCATTACTTATTCTTATCTGTTAGAAAGAGTAGACTAGGAGTACAGCGGCTGAATCATCGTGGCCTCCATTATTGCATCAAATTTATCCATCCATTTCTTGGTCCACTGACCATAGTGGCGAGGCAATACTGAGTGGGCAATAGGCAGTGCGAATCTCATGGTCTGCGTGCCGCAGTATCCGGCGTGCAGGCAATAATCCACCGACATACAGATTGCGGTCACGAGCTCTTGGTTTTCCAAGCTCTCTCCATCACAAGCATCTAAAATAGCCATTGATTGGTTGAGAACAATCAGATATGCATAATATGCAGTGATTATTGTCGCTGACATTACATCGTGGTAGGCGTACTGTGACTGGAATGGGTAGCCTTCTGAAATGGGTGAGATAGCACGAGGTTTTCTCAAATTGCTGTCTTGTGATGTATACTCTTGATACCATTGTCGCATGCCTTGTTGAAGCCGCTGTGCAGTTGAAAGAAGAGAGCTGCGTGTCGCATCCAAGGTGGCCTGGTTACAAAGACTCATCCTACTATGCAGCCCTGGAATAAGTGCAAAGTAACTGAAGATCCGATGATACATATCCGGTGATGTTGGCAACAGCGGAAACTTGATCAGGCCATCGAGGATATTCTGCCAACTTTCGGACTCCAAAATGCACGGCTGTCCGGACGCCAAAGCTTCAGAGATCTAAGAAGCTATTAGTATTTGTACCAAAGGTTACAAGAGGCAGACCAACAATCACTCCACGGCATGCAAGGAACATCGAGTACTCAAACGCAGACTCGTAACACCGCTGAGCACCCCGAAGCTGCATAAGTCGAGCGGCTCCCCCGGCATGTCGTATCCACGCGTAGCTAACATTGACAAAGGTCTTTAAATTCTGCAGGTCAACTCAAGAGTCAGAAGACCAGATCAAGTATTGGAACATACCTCGAAATGCCCAAGAAGGATTGTTGCACAGAGCACATTCGAGCTGAGCTGCTCTTTCGCATCACCAAGAGCCGAAGCCAAACTTCTCACAGCGCACGTATATGAGACTTCGGCATTCCGTTGTGCGACGGGGTCTCCATATAGCTTTGCGAAATAAGCCCAGGCTACAGACAAGGCAGCATGATCCAGCACTGCACTGCTGCCCAAGCGAGGTGGCAGATGCCATAGCCAGCTGCCGAGAAAAGAGATTTGCACCGTGGAGGATCCAAGAGGAAACATTGCGGACACGAATGAAGAGAGGATTTGGTCGCGCTCGGCTTTGAAAGTGCTCGGTTGGTCCAGCCCAACATCAGGGCTTCTTTTTCGATGATGCTGAATTAGATCTCCATTATGCCGACAGTCACCTCTAGATAACTTTACCAGTGTTGAAGTGGTGCCAGTGGCATGCGCTTTGCGTCTCGGGCGCCGGACCTTAGGCCCTTCATCAACAAACTTCATCTCGCGTACATAGCCAGGACAAGTCCGCCCGCCTCTTCTGCACTGGGCACAGCTCGGCCGCCCTTCGTCACACTGTCGCTAGACTTAGTTCTTCCACTGGAAAAGTGAACTGTGAGACTTGTTCATACCTTGACGCTTCGCTGGAGACACAGGAGACATCCTTTGCTTGTCGGGACACCGACCATTGCGACTTGCAAAAGGTGCGGGTGATCGGTTGTGGGAGGGGACTGATGCTTAACAAAAGTCTATGTCGGATGCAGATATTAAATCCAAGGCTCATCGACATTCAACCAGAGCGATTGTTGAGTGATTATTTGTTTAACTATGTCAGCTTTCTAAGCAATCATGGGTCTGACATCTGACCTAGAGCACTTGCTCGCTTATCTTATCAGTAGCCAGTCACCCTGTACCTCGTTCAACGGATTACTGCGAACCAGCAAGCAAGCCAATATCATTAATTAGAGCAATGTGGGTTACTAAAACACTGTAATACGTTTGTTAATAGTCTGTAATTTATAGTAATAATATTTTGCTACAGGAAGTGGTGATTTAACTCAGTCAATGAAGAAAAGTCCTTCCGACACGGAAAATAGCGAACGATTGCTTCTAGTGGATCATTCGACATTTGAGCACTATCTCATATTTCGCTGCTCAATCCAGCAAGTCCAACTGAAACATATCCTGAAACTCAGGTGTCTGGAAAGACTCCATTCCAAGCTCATATCCATCCAGGTCCCCAATATCATCAAATATGTCAGGTGTTATTTCAGCACAGACGTCTCCAATCTCTGTGGTTTCTGTCTCGTCTATACATGCTTCATCATAGCTGATAGCAGAGACCTGGCTCTCAGCAGGAATATCAACACCGATAAAGAGGAGGCTCGGACTTGAAAACTGTGTTGTCGCCAGTAATAGACTGAGCGAAGAGTCCTCTGCATAACATCCAACAGCCAATGAAAGATCAATCGTCCGCGAGAGGTGGAAATAGAGGATGGGTTCCTGTAATAGAAAGTTACCCCAGTCGTCGGCTGCCTGAAGGGAAGCAGATGGCTTAGAGCCAAGCGCACTGCTGGGGCTGGAATCAGCTCTTGGTGAACAGGCATCCAAGGTCCCAGAGGTTGCACAGTCAATAGCGCCCCGGACGAAAGCCCAAACGTCGTCAACACCATCATAAAGGTTCTGCAGCCCCTTCATAGCCTCCATGTATATATTGAGTCTACCTTGCTTCCGGGCCATTTGTGATGGTAACTTTGCCAGTTTGACATCTAGAATATGTAACACCAATGGCAGTGCTGCATACGCAATGCTGATGAATGTCAGCCGGGCTCAAATTCAGGACCGGGCTCAACTTACATGCTGACTGGGAGAAACCTGGCGACTTTCAGCTGAACAAGCTCTTTGAGGTTGTCAGTGATGCCCAATGTAGCATCCTCTAACTGAAGCCTCGTCCCGTGTAGCTTGTCGCAGATACCGGTTCCTGGTGATGCAAGGCTGATTATAAACGCCTCATACTGATACAATGCAACACGAGCAGAGCTTGGAGAAGCCACTGTTAGTAGATAACACACGGCTAGAGTAAGCAACTTACTAGTAGTAAATGTACATCAAATTCGTGTACAGAACAAGAGATTTCTCACTGTTTAATATTCCAGCAGGGGTAGGGAACTGGATTGTCGCCTTGTCGAACCAGGCGTCTAAGCTTCTCTCACAGAATCTGATGGCATCTTCGATTTGCTTTTGGTTCTCTGTCATTCGGGCAATGGCATCCATAGCAGACTGCCCCAGCCCATAGACCGTCTGAATGACACTGGCAAATGGAATAGCCAGCTCGCAAAGGCCAATGAACAGCTGGACCAGACTCCGCTTGGTTTGAGGTGAGTATACCTGAGATTCTCGAATCTCTTTCGCAAAGTCCTGTTCGGTCAGGTGACACAGAGCGGTACTTATTGTAGCCATATGCAGTTGTCTCCGGACGCCGAGAGGTAAGATCCTATCTCGCACTATGCAACACCACCAAAGCCGCTTCAAGCTATTGGTGGAGGCTGAGTCTTGATCTGGTCTTTTGTGAAATTGGTCGGCTCCTGCACTCAGCGCCAGCTCAATAGCTGTTGCAAGCAAGATGGAATTTGTCCGGTCTCGGTCTCGTGCCGTGGCAAAGTAAGTTAGTAGTAACGCTCCCTGCGCATTGGATATGAGATCTTTGTTATTGCAGATGTCCAGCAGCAGCTATCAAGGAGGTCAGAATCGATATCAAGACGATGAGTGCAAGTTACCTTGGCGCGGCGAAAGTACGTCTCTCTAGCGGCGTGTCTGGAGATGAAACCAAGATGTTTCAATGTTGAGATAGGGACGAACTGCTAGAGGTTAGCTATGTCAAACATTATCCGCGACCGCTAATGACTAACACTGCATGAAGTAAAGAGCATTGCTTGGAACACAAAAAGTGAAACCATTGACTCGTCGCGAGGCTCCTTGTTGTCGGAGTAAATGGCCCAAAACTTAGCCTCGTCCAAGAGCGGAAGGCCGGGATGGACATGTAGAAAATACTCTCGGATGAAGTCATCTAGAACGTCTGGAGTAGGAACACCTAGACAACCCCGAGATTCAAGATAGTGAATATCATCAGGCTCCAGTCCAGACATATCAAAGGTAAGGAATGAGTAATAGGAGTATGTAACATGTGATGTGGTGTCGTGTCCTGCATTATAACATAAACCCGTGCTCGCTGGTGGTGTGTAAGTTTGAAGTAACTGAACCATCTCGTCTGTATTCACTGGCCGCGGGGAGGTGCTATCAGCGCATAGTGTCTCTGTCGAGTCTTCAATGTCCTTGAAGCACATCGACGGGCTTTCATGGTTATTATCTGATTGGCTCTCAAGAGGCACGGAAGGCGCATCGAAACTGATGGGTGGGCTCGGAGTAATGAGTGTGCTTGTGCTTTCTTGTCGCTGTTGAAAAATATTTCGAAATGTCAAGGGCCTTGGCCTCTCATGTACAACTGGGAGTCTTCTCCGGCTTTTCAGATCAGTACATCTTTCTTTCACTGCAAAGGCCCACCCACTATTTGGCCCTCCGATCCACGACAGTGCACTCGGCATTATCAAGCTCGCAGTTGGTGCATTTTCCTGGTTTATGGATAACATCGCAGCGGACCTTTCTGACACGACACTTCATACAAGCTTGGGAGGCTCGCTTTGGCGCTGGCACTGATTTTGAGGTTTGTGATTCCTGCATGGTTGTGTTTTAGTTGCAAAAGATGACAAAAATTTGATAGGGTAAAGTTGAGAAGGGGACCCTGTTGATTGAGAGTTTGACGTGGGGTCACATTTCGCGGGGTCAGTCTGGGGAAGGTGAACAGGCTATCGCTCTAACTGGATTTGTTAAGTCACTCTCTTCATTGTAACGCGCCCTTCTGGATGCGTGGCCCTCTGGTGTCTCTGACCAGTCAAAATTGGTAGGATATCACTAGTTTCAATAAACTTCACCACCGGAATCTTCGGGCTATCTCGTAGGACAAAAGCTTCAATTTGCTGATCGGCACAACACTCAATCTTGGCGACCTGCATTTGCTGTGACGCTCTAACTTCTAGCCAATCCCCATCCACAAAACCACCCCGCAAAACATCCTTCCGGCTCAAAATTTCTGCCGAGGGTGAAATTTCCACCGAAAATCTCCCAATCAGGACAAGTTCACTGCCAATTGACGTGGAACCCATCATAGACGGGGACTGGGGTCCTTGCTAGCAAAGCCATCCTTGATCAATCGTCGCAGAATCTTGCCAGACCTGGACTTTGGAATGGCATCGGTGAATACGATACCGCCTGTGATTCGCTTGACCGGAGACAAACGCTTGTCCATGAATGACAGGATGGACTCAGCTGTCGCATCCGGCTTCTTTCGCACGACGTGCGCTTGCGGATGTTCTTGTCCATCACTGTAGCAAGAGTTTGTCAGTAAAGCATCACGGTAGGCCAGGAATGTGCTCGTACCGTAGAACCCGAATAACTGCGCAGTCTAAGACACCTTCGTGTTCCAAAAGATGGCCTTCCAGTTCTGATGGTGCGACCTGGAATCCCTTGACCTTGATGAGTTCCTGGTATTCACAGTTAGCGCGCCTTATGCAACAGTATCACGAAGCTTCCCACCTTTTTGCGGTCAACGATGGTGACCAGCCCAGTCCTATCAATCTTGACAATGTCCCCAGTCTTGACCCAGCCATCATCAGTGAAAGCCTCTTTGGTAGCAGCAGGGTTCTTGTAGTAGCCCTTGAACATATTCGGTCCGCGAAGTATAGCCTCCCCTTCTTCGTCATAACCAAGAGCTTTGCCATTCTCATCAATAATCTGGAGCTGCATATTGGCCACCAGGTATCCAACGCTCCCGTGAGAGGGATCAAACTCATCAGGTCCAAAGATCGAAATGGACATGGTAGCCTCGCTCATACCCCATCCTTGACGGCTGCGAGCGCCTGTCTTGCTGAAGAGTGCCTCGAGTCGCTTTTCCACATCGGCCTGGAGTGGTGCTGCTCCGCACACGAGAAACTTCACACTTGAAAGGTCGTACTGACAAACAAGGGGACTCTTGACCAGCATTGATACCACTGGGGGCGCGAGGATTAGGTATGTTACTTTGAAGTCTTGGATCGTGCTGAGAAACGACTTCAAGTCAAACTTTGGCATGACGACGGTAGTGCAGCCTCGTTTCACGTTCAAGATGCAGAAAGTTATAAGGCCCACTGAGTTCACTGGTCAGCTTATGTGTCAGGAGCGTGAAAGAAACGACGGGACCTACTAGCATGGTAGAATGGAAGAAAAGCACAATGGACATCGTTGGCTGCAAAGGTTGGGTCATTTTTCCGCTTTCTTGCTACACGGTCAAGGTGCAGATTTTGTTCGGCGTTGGCGACCAAGTTGCGATGGGTAATCTCACAAGCCTTAGGGAGACCGGTTGTGCCACTGCTGAAATTGAGGACTGCTGGTCTAAGGGATATGTCAGGTTTGGTAGAGTGTGAAGAAGCCACGTTGGCAACATACTTATCAGCAAGAACTTTGGGGTCTGATATCCTCTCCCAAGAGTATGTTCCGTATCCTAACAAGCTTTGAAAAGATGAAACGTCACCGACCGCGCTGCTGTCCTTCGAGTCGATGAGGACCAAGGAACTGGGTGGTAAGCCTGCAGCTGCTGCAGCTTTCTTCGCCATTTCAAGTCGAGGGCTGTCGGTAACGATGCATTTGGCACCCGAGACGGTGAGCTGGTTGACCAGTTCTGTAATTAATTAGCATGGGATTGGGTTATCGGAGATGGGGTCCCGGAGTCGCTGCTGATGACTTACCAGAGTATGTGTATGACGGATTGGCTCCAGTAAATATTCCCCCGGCGGCAATTGATCCAAAAATCACCGCTGGGTATAGGATCTGCAATCATTAGCGAAGGGAATCGCTCGATGGGTAAAGTCACTAACAGAGTTCTCACAAAACCCCAAGACAACATCGCCGTCTCGTATCTTAAACACATGCCGCAATCCAGCAGCTAGGGATTTCAACGTATGCTCTAGTTGTACTTTATTGAGTTGTTCGGTCGGGTCATGGGCCTCAACATATACAGGCTTATCTGTCAACGTTGATTGCGACTCCTCTGACGACAAGTCTAGAGATGATGTTAGTGACTACCAGATGTCAAGTTCAAGGAGAAGGTACATACCGAATACGTAAGTGAGGAGGTCGACCTCAGGAATGGGAATCTCATATCTAGAAGTAAAAATCATGGTGAAGATTCAAAGAAAGTAATGCTGGACAGGAATTGTAAAAGTGGTGTTAAATTGGTGTGTTAAATATTCTGCACAGATGATAGATAATAAATATTATAAGATTTAAGTAATAAGAGACTTGAAAGCTCTTATTGTAACAACTTCCCTTTCTAAACGAGTTGCTACTGTTTGCCATGGGTAAATTGCGGCGACAAATTTAGCCTCGGCTTAATTTGGTGCATCTATCACCAAGTCGCGAAACGTCACGCGACCACGGCCCAGCAAGCAACCGATGATCCTAAGAGATGAATGCCTAGTCATAGAATCCACTAAACTCACCCAAACTATCCCAAGTTTGCCTCAATTGATCTAATTTTTCTTTTCCATGTCAAGATATGTCGGCGCAAATAACTTGCCTAAAGCCAGTCCTGATAACCATTCCCATTGGTGCTTGGTGACTCGCTTATTACATCCATCAACCTGTGCACTTCCACCAGATCATCATCTCCCAGAATGGACTGACCTGGTCTTCATCGGAAACTTCGTTATTCATCCTTGCCAAGCACGACGAATAGCCTGCTAAGTATAGTTATTTGTATTGATCCCAACCTTTTGCGCATGGTCGATGGCCTTATCGAGCCACGCCTGACAGTACATGTCTTGTTCTTGTCTCAACTTCTCTGCCAAGTCAGCAGTCTCTTTATTGCAATTCACTTCCATAATTAGGTGATCCTAAATAAATCGAATGGCATCATCGAGCTTGACCCGTACAACCATCGGTTTCTCTTGATCCTGGTAATCTTGACGTTTGACGTTGAGCGCCAAACCAGCATCAAAGAGAGGCAGAAGGTTGATTGGGGAAAAGAAAGATGCGAATCTTTCCCTATCCTGACTAGCAAAATAGCATGGATCGAGACCTGACGAACGCGAAACTAGCTACGGAGTGCCATCCAATTTTCATTCTCCCGTTCTGGGACAGGAAGGGGCTTGGTATACCCTGCTAGAGCCTGGTCGTTCACAACCATATAGATGGCACGGAAGAGAGGTCGCATTAGATATTATGAAGCAATCGTTGCGTGATCTCTGCCTTGTTGGAAGTGCACAGGGTCATCAAGATGCACAGAGAGCGCATGCGTAAGATCCCTCTGGATTGGTGATAGCTCATCTAAAAATTCAGCGGTTTGCTTGGGAATTCGAAAGGGCTTCGGTAAAAATCCTCCACCTTGGAATGGCGGACGCCCTTCGTGTAAGTGCAGCCATGCACGGTATAAAGATCGACCCAGATAGCCCAAGTCCATATTTCCGACAGTATCCGCATCAAAACACCGGAATCTCCTTATTTAAGAATTGAAATATTTCATCTTGTTCAATATCGACCTGTCCCGGCTGACGATACCTGGCAACTGGAAGATCCCAACGCGCATACCATCCGACGGCGTATTCATTTCCGAGCGTAGACACAAGGCTGTTCCCTCGAAGAAGATTTACTGGAGCTCCTTTCTGATCAAAGTCAGCATCTCCTTTGATACGGAGATCCATGGGGGCGAAGTCGTTTTGAGATACCTGAGTCATAGCCAGAACATGCCTCACGATATTGGTCCGAGTCTGTCTGAGAAGATATGATAAGGTATGGACATTGCTTAAATAAGGAATATTCCTAGTAGGAGGTTTTAATGATGTAGTGCTGTGAGCATTCATCGACATCATCTAATGGCGAAGGAGGAGTCTCCATAATGGTCTTGGTGAGGTGGATTAAGTGGAAGATCGGTACGTTTGGGTATAGGCGGTAGGATAATTGTAGGTTTCAAACATTCAGGATTGGAGTGCCTCGCGAGCTTTGGACCCTTTGTCCCTAATTATAGTTTGCTCCAGGAAAGGTTCATCAGTGTCGTCATGTTAATGGTCCCGTAGAGAGGGCTTCCCTTCCCGCTAAAGCTTATAGATCATGGCCTCCTCCCATTATACCTTGACCCCAGGTATTCGGGTTCCTGGCGGATCATAAGCTTGTTGTTACAGCCCGATCCAGTTCAATCATTGGTAGTATCGACAAGGAATATCGTGCCAGTATCGATGGCGAGGATCGAGACAGCCCCAATATGGGAATGAAGTCATTGACAGTGGACCACAAATGAGGTGGTGTATTCGGTGACTATCTCATCCACGGGAACACCACGAATAAGGCAGAGATTGAGAAATGCTGGCTTGGGGAACAAAGAATAATAATGCAGGTTCCCATTACAATCCCATATCGACTTTGTTAAAAAGAATATAACACCACTCATTACAATAGCATAAGCCATACAGTCAACCACAAGTCGCTCACTGAATAATATATAGTGAATGGTATGGTAGGCCTCAGGCTTATCAGAATTGCGCCCTACTCTTGTTGGGCACAAACGAGCCTCTCTTCGTGCCGGTTTTCTTCAGCCTCCACCCATCATCCTTCATAGACTGGGTATACGCCTGGCCCCAGTACCTGTTCTTCTTTGAGGGATTCATGTATTTACCCCACTCTTTCAATTCAGCACCTGAGACACCTGGGGCACTCTTAGTCACCTGAACATGCTGCCTGGCGGGTGGATCCACGGAAACCTTTGGCGATCCGCCGCAGCACATCTTGAGAAGTTGGCGAAAGTATGAGGCGGTGTGTTTCTGACGTTTGGTTAATGTTTTGATCAACTTGTGGTACGTAGAGGCACGTACTGTAGTTTTGTTGTGAGCTCCTTGAGGGAGGATGTTGCAACAGTGTAGGTATCAGATTATTTGTAATTATGTTGGGTTAAGCTGAAAGAAAAACGAAGTTTAAAGAAGAACCACATGGGCAATATATAATGGAAGGACGGCGAGAAATAAATAAATAAGATCATAAAATCCCCTCACCTTTCTGAGGGGGCAAAAGATATGGCTTGGGGATCCGGATTTGAATGGTAAATGAGGATATGCGCGCAAACATATTGTGACATCCTGATCCTGATGGTTGATTAGTTTAGCGCTTTTGCGGCTGGGAACACCTCTTTCCAGACCGAATAAATGGCCCATGACGGGGACGAGTTTCAAGAAGGATACTCCCCTCAAGGGGTAAATCATAATAGTTCGAGTTCTAATGAAACTACCCAGTCAGAGAAGAAGGACGCGCAACACTCTACCTTTCTTTAACGCACCGGACACGCACAATTGTGAATCTTGAACCTTGAATCAATAGTTCTCGCAAGCGGGGACAGTGAAACATAAAGAAAGATTCTCGATCAACCTCGAAACGCTATGAACATTCTTTTCGTCTTCTACTGGCATCCATGGTAGATTCGTGATAAGGTAGTTCTTATCAAAATAAACCATGTTGTGAATACGGTTCCTGTAGACAGTGGATTACTGGAGTTTGCAAAGAAGGATAAAAAGTATTTTCGAAGCTGTCCGATCCTGCTGAAACTCTCTTTACAGTTGAAAGCTGAAGAGTGATGTAGCAGTGCATGATTAGTCGCTGAGGCCTGTAACTCAAACTCTACGTCGACAGATCAACCTGGCGCCTTCACGTCAAATGATTAATGAGCTTGGGGCGGAGCTACATTATGAAGTAACTAAATTCATTGCCTGTTGCGCATTTGGCAGTATAGTCTCATCTAACTATCTATTGGCTAGCCACCTTTTCCTCCTTGCGGCTGGCAATTTCGCTTTATCATCCTCTTTTATTGGCGGAAACATCTCTGTAAGGTTCGCCACATGGGACCCATTCATAGGCTGCCCCAGAAACTTGGCCTCCGCGTCGAGCTTCTCGTAAAAAGCCCCCGTCACCTGTTCGTTGCGGTAGTCAAGACGGTGCCCGCACCGATACGTCGTGACGTCGTAGATGGTAGGGTTATCCTTGCAGCAATAGCCCCAGCAGTCTGAAAACAGCTCCATTGCGGGCACGTAGGGCGACTCGCGATGGCTTTGCTCGATGATGTGCAGCATTGTCGGGATACCGACCTCGTGGAAGACGTCAAAGGACTTGAAGATGGGTGCTGCGATGATGTAGTCCTTGAAGAACTTACGAGGGATGAAGTAGATGTCGCTCCAGCCGACACAGAACTCGTTTATGTCGATTTTGAAGCCCAGGTCCAAGTGGTCCAACTGAGCGCTTGCGAGCTGGGCTTTGAGATGGTAGTGCGGCCCGCCCCATCCACCCCAGTCATAGCCCTTGGTGTCGTTCATGCACGAGAACTGGGGTCCTACAGGTTTCATCTCGGGCCAGGTCATGGGGAAATAGATCTTGTTGCGGTCGATGTTACTCCAGGCCAGAGGGTCAATCCATGCGTCGAAGTGATAGTAGAGCATGCCATCGATCTCAGGCTCCTCGTCGAGAATCAGTTGCATTGTATCGGCGACCTGCTGGTAGATGTGGAAGGTGAGAGTACTCTGGTCATGAGTTATGTTGTGAAATTCTGGGCTGCGTCCTTCATCTTTCATCATATCGGGCATTGAAATGTGAATGTCGCGGAAGAAGGGTTTGTACTTCATCAAGGTTGGGATGCGCTCAGGGTGGACCGAGTTCCATCTGATGAAGGCCATGGTATTTTTGAAAGGTGATGTGACAATCTTTGGAGCGTCGGCTTCTTCGGTTGTTGCCACCACTTGCGTGCTCCCATCAGTCGACGCGGTCGATATGGACTTGGTCGGCATGGCCACCTGGTACATAGCCAAGGCCATGACAGCCATGACCGTGATGAGGGTGTTGATAAAGATGAATAGCACTCTTTTGTTTTGAACAATGGCGCCCAGTTTGGCGAAGAAGCCGGTCTTGGGATCGGTGTCAGACTTGGTGGTGGTGGGCTTTGGAGCGGGGTTCTCCATGTAGAGCCAGGTAGCGATAAAGATGATAAGTGTCCCTGGAACAACGAGAAAGCTGAGGGATGTATCTGAGATGAGAGGTGCTAGGTAGAGCAATATTCCGGTTGAGAATGCGGTCGCGAAACATTTGACAAGGGCGTCGGCATCTAGAATGGAGAAACTTTGGTCAGCTTGCCATTGTACGAGGATAGAGAGGAGCCTGGACTTACACTTATACACGGCAGTAATTGCGAGACCAATAAAGACATTGCTCATAATGACAAGGATGGCATGAATGCTCCCGTATCCCTCGAAGAATCCCGGCTCGTTGGAGCTTACGCACTTGATGGTGATATGGCAGACCAAGTTGACAATTGTGCCTGAGGCGTACAAGATCATGTTGTTGGCGTGTAGACTACTATCGTCGGCTTTGAGGAGAACCTGGTTGTATACACCCGATGAAGCGCTGAGGAAGACCTGGAAGAGGAGGAGGGCGTATGTGTCGAGCGGATAGAGGGCGCCTTTGCCAGGCTGGTATTGCGTGACGATGAGACCGCTGAGCTGAAGGGCATCACATATCAGTACAAAGTCTCAATGCGATGGGGAGGTCGATTCATACCTGCATAGTGATTGCCATCCATTGAGTCTTGGACACCTGTTGATTGAGCGTCGCAATCATGACCAAGGCTGTGATGAGCGTGACACCGCTTTTCGTGAGTTGGATCGTTCCTGGGTCTGCCATTTTGTAGCTCAAAAAGAGCTGAGCAATGATGATTAGCTTCATTTACACATAGACGAAACGAGAAGATGTACTCACTGAATTATTGATGAGAATGTAAATGAGCGCCAAGTTGTAGAAGCCAAATCGCACATCGTCCCTCACCTCACCACGAATGTAACTCCAGAATGTTCGCAGACCAAAAGGCAGCGGTGGTGAAGAGGGCCCAGAATCCCTTGACCCCTCATCCTCCGAGTCCAACGCCGTCAGCGACGACGAATCCTCGTCTTTATCTTGAATCTCCAAGTCCCGATGGTCATCCGCAAGCGACGCATATGCCGTATCCGAGCCCCGTGTAGAAGGCCCAACGCCCGTCTGCGCTCTAGCTTTACACTCGCGGTAAAAGAATATCGAAGACAGGATTAACTTGAGAAACTCGGAGATGGTGATGGATCCCGATGGTGAGAAGGCATAAGAACCACCGCTCTGCGCAGTCTTCATGATAACGCCGATGCCGACCTGGATACCGACGAGACCCAGGGCCGCGAGGTACGCGGCTCGTTGGGGGCTGCTGTTGCGCAGCGATAGCTTTCGTAGAAACCGTGTTGCAGACATGATTGCTCCTGCAGTGAAGAGGTTTACCTGTGATGAGAATAAGATGTAAAAAGAGCAGTGCGTGGTGATTTTTAGTATCCCTCCAAGAGAGCAGCCCACCAATCTGCAACCGTAGAGACTCGAACGCTCGATACTGTTCCTGCATCGAGAACCACGCCACAGATATCAGCTCAGCGCCGTTCACATACTTCACAAGACGCCACATTCCTCACCTTAGAATCTAACGAATCGCGCTTGTCCATTTTTACTACTAACCAGGAACAGGGTCCCTGAGGCATGCTGTCTTTGGTAGTGGGCGTTCCAAACGGGATTCTAGAGGGTCTAAGGTTTAGGGCTGAGGTGTCACCGAGAAATGGGGTTCGTTGCCGGGACCCGGGGCTGAAAGCTTGTTTTTCCCCTGTTTGCGGCGAAGGGTCCAGAGGCAGGCCGCGACATGCATGTCAGTGAACAAGTGAGCTTTCGCCTTTGCGATGATTGCAACACTGCATTCAGATAATTCGGGGCAGATCCAGATTGCGGTATGTCATGTCTGGATCATTCCATCATTCCCATTATTCTCGACTGGCGCAAGCTTCGTTAGTGCACCTTTGTGGCGCCCTATTTCATTGGTCGCGCCCAATACGGACATCGTGGAAAGCATCCAGTAACATGGCGCTTCCGTCAAAGCAATTGTTATAGCAGCGCAACCATTCATCAGTGCACATAACTCACAGCGATAATTGTGAGCTGCACTCACTCTACGATTGCACTATCGTTGCTTGGTGATGTGTCTTGTATGAATCAGGGCCATGCGACTGTTCCATCTCTTCTAGAGTAGCTGCCTCTAGTGAATCGTACACTGTAGAATTGTCGCTCTAGTCTAAATGCGGCGGCCGGCATGCCAGTCCAATACTCCGACATCCTTTGTGACGGATACGTGATTGCCATGGTAGCTATCGAGCTTCTAGACCGTTTATTTTACTTTCCATTCGCTAAAGAAGTGCCCGGAAAGCCTTCCGTCACGATAACTACCCGTCCATCTTTTCCCCTACAATCAATCCAACATTCCTTAGCTAGGTTTCCGCTTTTGTGTTGGAACTACAATGGCAAAGCCAAACCTTGTGCATCCCGTCGAGAACGTTTTTTGGTCCTTTCTCGCCGCACGCCGAACCCGGTTTCGGTCGAGAGCTACAGCCACAAGGCTTCGTGTAACCCGTTCTGGGCGCTTTCGATAGAGTGATGGAGGCGATTCTGGAGCGCTATTGGAGAGAGTGGCGCACCTCTCGAACATCTCTAAGTGCGTTTGGGGGGATGAGTTTCTGTCTGGGAGGACGAAGGTCAAGGAGACTAACTACTCCCGCACAGAGGCAGCCTTGGTGAACGACGATTTAAAGTGATCGACCACCACAAGATTCGTTTCGATTACTCCCCTCATTGTCTAAACTCAGCGATAGTTTTACATCCTTCATCATGCCTCACATTCATGATAACGCTGTTACCAATGGCATCAACGGCCATGCAGATGACTATGAGCCTGTCAATGTCATCATCCCTATTGGCGGTATCGGTTCCCGGTTCGCTAAGGAGGGATACCGTTTCCCAAAGCCACTCATTAACATTGTTGGGCAGCCGATGCTCCTGTGGTTGATCGACAACCTCAGCCTCCGCCCCAAAGACACTCTATGGATTGCTGTCAATGAGCAAATTGACCATGAGTTCAGAATTGGTCAGCTTGTCAGCAAGAACTTCCCAAAGGTCAACCTCAAGCTTCTGTTGTTGAGACATCAGACAAAAGGTGCTAGTGAGACTGTAAGTACATCACCAATCATGACCTTCGCCGAGATGTCCATTGTCTAACGCTGTCCGCCCTTCTTCAGCTATACATGGTCACTCAGAGCATGACCAAGGAGCACTTGCAACACCGGACCGTATCTCTCGATTGCGATACGATTTATTGGAATGACATCTTGAGCTCTGTGCGGAAGCTGCCCAGCGGCCATGGTGGTTGCTTCTACTTTATCGACCAAGGTGATAAACCTATCTTCTCTTACATCCAGACAGAAAACGAATCGTAAGTTACCATCTGCATTCTTCCCTCATCACCATCATCTCTCTGTAACAGGAAAAGACTAACCACCATTCTATGCAGGCCCGGTGCGGAACGAATCATCGACATCCAAGAGAAGAAAGCCATCAGCAACAAAGCCAACACAGGAGCTTACGTCTTCCCCTCCGCCGCTGACCTTAAGACCTGGGCCGCCGAGAATCTTGACGTAAAACATCCCGACGGCGCTGAAGTGGGCGAGTATTACACCTCACAAGTCATCTCCATGATGGTCCAGAGCGGTGTTCCGTTCATCGGCCTGCCCATCCAGAAGAAGGACTTTTCTGTCGTTGGCACCCCAGAGCAGCTCCAGGAGCTACTCGCAGCCCTCAAAAAAGACAACCACAGCATGCCAGCCACGTTGAAGAAGCGCAGGTTCTGCTTTGACTTGGACATGACGCTCGTGGGAGTCCCCGCTGTTTCGGGTGATTACTCGACTTGCCCGCCTATCTCTAAGAATATTCGCCTGGTGCAGCAGCTTTATAAGGCTGGTCACTACATCATCATCGTAAGTACAACAGACTTATTCTCCAAGCCACGTACTGACTTTCTCCCAGCAAACAGCACGCAGAATGAAGACTCACTACGGCAACCCCGGCAGAGTCCTCGCCGACGTCGGTCTCGTCACCTTCCAACAGCTCTCAGACTACGAGATTCCCTACCACGAGATCAACTTCGGCAAGCCCTACGCTGACGTGTACGTCGACGACTTGGCTGTCAACGCCAATCTCGACACCGCGCGTGAACTCGGCTGGATCCTCGACGAGCCTGAAGTCACACCCCGGCTCGGCCAAGTACGTAGGAGTTCTGCCGAAGACGTCAAGAAGGCTGGTATGATTGCCGCGCGTGACTTCAACACTGTCCAGATCATCAGAGACAAGGTCATCAAGTCTAGCAAATCTGAGGCTATTCTTGGTGAGCTGTACTTCTACGCTCACATGCCGCCTACACTGTCTCGTATCTTTCCCTCTGTTTATAGCGTCGACTATATCCCTGCCACTTCAACCTACAGCATCACAATGGAGAACCGTCGTGGCCGCACATTCTCCCATCTCCTCGTCGGCCGCTCAATCACCAAAGGCCGTCTCACCAAATTCCTCGAGACGCTGCACACTATCCACACAGCACCAAACACCACAACACAGCCCGTCTTAGATGTCCCCGAAGCGCTAGAGGCCAGGTTTGCACCAAAGGCGCCTGGTGAACATCCTATCAACATCTACGCCAATTACGGCACCAAGCTACGCAGCAGATACTACCAGCACCGCGATCGCTACGACGCGCTGGGTCCACTAGCTGCATCGCTCTTTGCGCGCCTAGATGAGTTCCTCGACACGTATGAGGCTGAGGAGAAGGGCGTTCACGCAAACGTCATCCATGGTGATCCGGTGTTCAGCAACGCCATCATTTCGGATGATGAAAGGACCGTTAGCTTCATTGATGTGCGGTGCCAGCTGGAGAATTACCTCACCCCCGAGGGCGACATCAACTATGATCTTGGCAAGGTCTTGCAATCGCTGTGCGGGTACGACTATATCCTCTTCATGAGTGCCAATAACTACGACCTCACGGGAGCTCTGGAGGATGATAAGCCGCTGTTGGATGAGGCGGATACTGAGCTGTTGAACGAACTTCAGGAGCAGTTCTTTGATTTCCTCAAGAACAACTATTCTGTGAGGCTACATCGCAAGACTTTGTTCCGCGTCACAGCCTCTCTATTCTTCAGTCTTATCCCATTGCACCGAAAGGAGCTGGGAGCCGTATTTCTGCGTATGTGTAAGGAGACGTTAGACAAGGCGGGTGGTATTGGCTATTAAGTCTGTCTGTCGCATCATTAATGTATATATTTCCGCTCTAAGTCAAAATTGAAGGCCCTGGCTTGACGGGTGATTACAATGAGTCTTTTCCTTATCTCGCGATCACAAGTTCCACATTCATCCACATAAAAATGTCAGACTGCGGTCAAAGGCATCCGTTGATGGAGACCGTTCGGTGATACAATTCACAAACATCGGTCCCGGTGTTTTCACGGTGATGTTATTACATCCGCGATCCCGGAGCCCGCCGGCGATAATAGATCCACTCTCGGCCTCGGTATTCTTAGAACTGCGAGCGGGCCAAGTATAAAACGCCCATCTATCACTTGAACCCTCTTATCTTCAATCTCTATCTTTATTCACACTGCATATCTGACCTAATACCGCGCAATGTCTGCTCATTCCCCAAATCCAGATCCTGTTCCCGTTGTCATTATTGGCTGGGGCCGTGAAAATGGCGTCGTCTTCATGCCGAAAATCTTTGCAGAACACAATTCTCCGTATGTCATGACAGCCATGATGGATTTTGAAGAGACATCAGAGCCGTACCGATACTCGCCACACAATCTTGGAGTCGTTCTGCATAACTTGCATCCTCGCCCCAGAGCTCTCATTATCGGTATCGCTGTTCCGCCTTCTCTCACAGACGAAATCACCGCTGTGTGGAACGAGTATGTGGACTCAGTTTTAAAGAAAGAGTCTAAAGATGATCAAGATTGGAAGAAGAATGCCATCAGCCCGGTATGCATTCCCCCTACCTTATGAGTTACGTATCACTGATACAAGTATAGCTTTCACTTACACATTACGTTGATCCTGCTATCTTTGAACGTCCACCGATGGATATGGGTTGGGAGAATGAGATGTTCAAACACCTTGATGCCGTATTCCGACCTGAGATCCAGTGGGACTAGATAGACCGATGTTCAGAGGACTTTTAGACCACAGAAGTATTAACATTCTGGTGTAGATAATGCTTTCCGTCGATACGCGAGATGTAGATCACTATGACCATTGCGTGTGTAAGCTTGTTTAGTTCCCAAGAATCCTGAAGATTGAGTTTCATCGCCATTCTTTTTGCTTAACGGCTTCTCCAGGGTATTTGATTTATCAGCGCCTTCATCCTATGCTCCCTCTGTACTTTGTGACCAACTTGTGTGTTTAAATGTGAGGCATAAAAAATTAGCTTCAGCTCCAGAACAAAGATAAAGAGCACATATTGTCACAAACAGGCAATATACTTGGTCTCTTTGTACTCAACTTGAGGCAATGCTCAGCAACGCCAACCTTTGCGGTCTGGAATTAGATGGGGACTGGTGGCAGAGAAAAGCATTGGCTTCAAATTGCTTGACATCGCTGAAAGGTGAACTTGGGTACACTTGTTGTTTACTTGATACCTACACTGGCTTTATTACTCACTGTACGGAAGGAAATTATATTCTCACATCTCTTCAGGTAAGTTTTAACGGTCGGCGGCTGAATGAGAAGGCCCACTCTTTCACTCGAAATGTGATCGGCATCAAAGAGACATGGATGTATTTGTTTACAGCGTCACGCCTTTTGGTTGATTAGTTGTCTCTCTTAATTGTTGATTTTATTTAACTAACTGCACATATACATGCAGTCTCCTGTACTTAAACCTATTATCACTGAAGGCAGATCTCACGTTCTACTGAAGTCCTATGGTTCCCTTGTTTCCCTACTTTTGCCTCTAACAAAGGAGAAACTCAGTCACCAACCTCAGTAATGGCGTTCCCAGCAGTATCTGACCCACCGCCAATGTTCAAAACGAAAATGTTAGACGACAGTCAAGACTTTCTGGAGTCTCCGTCTCCCTACAAGATCAGAGTATATACTAGCCAGGGCTTCTTTGACAGTTCTGTCCTGCGAGGACTCCGGGCCATCATCAACGCTGCCTACCGAAGCCATGACATCAATCCCCCAGGAGAAATCGGCGATTAAAGATAATACGACACTCAAATCGTCAATGAAATCGGTACAAATGGCTTCACGGTTGTCATGTCTTGCGCGGATGAGATTGTTGGCTCGGCAAGTGTCAAAGATTGGAAGCCCACCGCCCAAGAAAACGACTGGAAGCCGGCCGGTCATTATGTCGGGAAGAGTGCCGACGAGGCTTCAGCTATGGACTCGGCGCCATCCGTCCGGGAAACCGCTAGCTGCGAAGGAGATGTCGAGGTTTTCATGGTTGCCGTCAAACCTGGACTTCAATAGAGAAAGAAGGGAATTGCAGAAGGCCTCCTCCAGAAGTTCTGTCCAAAAGAAAATCAGGTGCGAGTAATACTTAGAGTCGTTCGAAAAACAATAGCCGATACTGGCTGAAGAAACGATACCAGATTGTTGGTGAGCGCTACTGCCCGCCCTTCATGAGATGTGGAAAAGGCATTTATCTTACTGGCCATGAGGAAAGACATTTAGGTGAGACATAATAATGTGCGACAGTGACGAGAGAAATATGTATATATGATGATAGAGTGTGTGAAACTAATAAAGTTGTATTTGACTAAAGTTTCAATGAATATTCATACCATGCAGGTGAAGAGCGAACCCATGTTGTTGAAATAAACCCCTGATGCTTATGCGATGCGATACCAACATAATATGCCATGCAGAAAATAACAGCCTTCCCAGATAATAATAGAACACCGAGAGTGTCTTTCAAGTCAATACTTGTCGTGACAGCTCATGATCTCGTTGGTCCACCATTCGACTCGACTGTTTTGTCAAGCTGACGTTTTAAAAGTGTTGTGAAATAGCGAAATTGAGCTTGGCCCATTGTGTAGGTTTGCGTCGATGCTTGAACAAAAGTTAAGATGGATAACTTGGCTGGCACAGTGAGCCAATAATGTTCATAATTACGACCAGATCGACTTTCTCGGGGGAGGCTTTCTGAGGGAATACCCGTTCGAGAAATGCTGTCGGGGAGGCGGCGAAAACACTTGTTGTGGAGGCGACTTCCTGCCGAACCCTGTCGAAGAAGGTGGAAAATGCTCGGGTGTATGAGAAGAGAATGCATGCTTTCGCTTGGGAGCATCTCTGAGAGAATACCCGTGTTTGAAATGCTTAGGTTCTCTTAGGGAATACCCATGGTTGAAATGCGTTGGCTGAGATTGACCGATGCCATTGTATTGGTTTCCAGCTTGCCAATGACCCCTCTTCTGCTTGTATGAGGCCGTTGGCCTGGATGAACCGCTACCCATCTTGAAGGTCTTGTTAAAATGTTTGAGCTGTGATGTTGTGTGGCTGGTGCCTCAGGGAGGATGTTGGAACAACAGAGCTGAGTGAAGCTGAGTTGATGAGTTGGAGCTGACAGAAAATGTTAATGTATATGCGTATATACCAACGAGTCGAAAACAGAGTGAGAGTAAGAGTCTGTGTATGTGTCTGTACCAAAGAGAGAGAGACAGAGTCAGAGTATGTATCTGTTTCTGTGCTCACGACCAAGACTGAAATGTACTTGGGTATCTGAGAAGGGAACCTGGAACAATGGAGCTGAGTGACCTTGGCCTGGTAATCTCGAGCAGACTGTTCAAGTGTATGCTAAGGAGGAAGAAATGAAATTGAGGGAACAGGGGGATAGATGCCCTTTTTATAGCACGAAGGTGATCTGGGAGAAGCTTAAACTTGACTCACAAAAGGCATCATGGTCCCCGAGCCCACGCTTTACTCTGAGTTTGGAAGCATCGTGTGAATGACTGTTCACAAACATGGAGGCGAACCAACCATGGTTGGGCGAGAACCACGTCACAGGCATTGAAGGCCCTCTACAGAAAGTATGATATTCGAAGTAAAGAGTTCCGGATACGTCAATTTCTCAGAGGTCTAGTTATTGGGGTCCTTGAACCCTTCTGCTGAAGAAGCAAAGAGATGTAAATTTATCCCCTGCATGATGTTTGAGACAATTATTGACTTCAACTGTGCGAAATGATTGGTCCATGATATTGACAAGTGCAAAGAGATTCAGATACCCAACTCTAGCATTCCCATGGCACCTGCAATTGGTCTGCTGGCTGCTGTCGACATTCACGCTGCGTGAATCCAGATATGAGAGTTGGTCTCTTCTATAGCATCTTGGTCCTTACTATCATAAGGCGAAAAGAAGTTTTCACATACAGATCGTGTAAAAGTAACTTTAGTATATACCCAAGGCTTACCGCGCAAGCGATCAATCAGCTGTTCGGCTTGACCCGGGTTTCGTGCCGTTCACAACCTTATCCGGTATAAGCATTGCCGCCTCAGCCGTTGCAGAAGGTTACTGCCTCGCAGCCAACATAAAGTTTGTGAACACATGGAAGCCTGAGTGTAAATCTTGTACGATGACGGCCTCTTCAGTAAGAGTAAGGTTTTCGTCGTCTCGACAAGTAAACAAACTCTGGAGGATTGAGTCACGGCACAACTGCAAGGCGAGACATGTCATCACATGGACCGTCAAGCTTTTCAATTAAACCTCACATACATAATCTTGATTCTGATTTTCATTGGATTTGTGCTTTCTTATCGTAGTGCTGAGAACCAGAGAGATTAGTAGAACGCTTCATCGCGTCGGCTGAGGACAAGGATTGGATGTCGAAGCATGCGCAGTCTCTGGATATGATTATCAATACCACTTCGTCGGCCAAGGTAATGCAATCCATCCAACATGCTCTGACCATGTTTTCTTTACTAACTGCGACCCATTTAGGTGCCCCTAGCGGAGTATATCGGCCTTTCAAAGCGCGACGGTATCTTTGTACAGTTGGGAGCTCCAGATGAAGCACTGAGTATTAATGCCTTTGCCTTGATCCGAAGCCGTGTCCACCTGACTGGATCCTACATTGGAAGTCCCAAAGAGATCCGCGAGATGTTTGAGCTGGCAGCAGCTTAGAAGATCGAGCCCTGGGTCGAGTTGCGACCAATGGATCAAGCTAACCAGGCGATCTTGGATATGGGGAAGGGCTTGGCTAGGTATTGATATGTGCTCACCAATTGAGACATCTTAAACAGGTATTAGTAGGAGATAAGGTAGCAAAAGATTAATAAAGAGCTCGAGCCTTTCTCGAGCGGGTGTAAGAAGCTTTTTCTCAAGGAAGACAGCTGCGCATCCATATCGCCAACATTTCTCCTTGCGAGAATTGCATAAGCTATTTGTGTTCTTTTAATCGTCATAGAACAAGTACAAGGCCACTGGTGATGGCAGGTCTCTGGCTGGGATTTCATGGCATCATAGCGGGCACGAATTAAAAAGAACTTTTAGTTTTTGATTCAACTTGTACGCCCAGCTCAATAGCTGCATTTTGCGTAGACTAGATCAAATCTTGATTCTATGGTCTTTGCAGAGCTACGTCCCCATTTAGGGTCACTCATCAATGTAATTTGTATTCAATGGGCTTGAAGCTGCCGTCATTCGTCTTTGGTGCAGAGCATGCTGTGAGGCCGATGATCAAGTCCATCTCGGCGATAAGGTCGATATGATCACCAGCTTTGCTCAGAGGCGGCTTAATCTCCAATACTCCAGTATTGCCATCCACAGTAACGTTCATAAAAACGTTAAAAGGAGTGGGAATGCTATCTTCTTGAATGCCGAACTTGGCAAGGGCATATGCCAGATTACCCTGACAACCTGGTAATTCCGGAGCGTTCTCATACATCAGACGGAACGTATCCTTGGAGCAAGGCGTATAAAGAAAGTCGTGCTTGCCGACTGTGTCTTTGACGATGCTGAGCATGACGTTGCTTCGGTTGCTGTAGAGTTTATCGCCAACCGAGAAGAAAATCTTGGTGGCATAGTCGAAGGAGCGGCCGTTGCTGAGAGCTTCGCGAGGGTCGCTGGCACTAAAGGCCACGAGGTCACCGACTGAGGCGCCTTTGGGGTCAATGGCCGAGAACCTCTGACCTTTGGAGACTCGGAACTCGGTACCAGTTCGAGGGGCGATTTGGACTGCGCCGTTGGGAAGGGTTTGTGTTTGTTCAGATATTGTTATGGCGGAGATTGATAAAGATATTTGAGATTCGTAGTTTGGGTATCGAAAAAAGGATGGTGTTTACTGCGGGGATTATCAAGTGTCGAGGCTTCCTTTATTAATGACGGATGATTCGGTGACAACTCTCTTTGTCCGGTGCTACTCCGAAGCTCCAGTCCGAACTAGTGTACCACTCCGAACTCTACTTCGGTGCCCTGCGAGCGACATGTTTTTGGCCCCACTTTGGACAGCGGCTGGCCCTTCAAAGGGCGGGCTTTCTTGTCATCTGAGTGAAGTTAGAGCAGCAGCAGTCCTAAGCAACGATTCATTTTCAGGGCTTGAATTGATACAGTAGCCGCCTTTGTCTTAGCACAGACTAAATACTCTTGAACAACCTGAGTATCGACCAAATCACACAGCGTAAAACAACAGGTCTTTGAGCGGCTTCTCCAGCATAGGACAACCAGGTAGGAATTAAAAATGATGACGAGTCTAAGTAAACGAAGTTACAATAGCTAACAGAATTAAATTACCTATGTCTATGGACTTGGATCAAATTTACAGGATAGCTTTTTACCCTACACCATGAAACCAAGTCCCTTTTGACTTTTCAAGCCCTAAGCAACTCCACCAGCGTTATCATTACTATCTACTCTTCACGGGCTCTAGAAAATTAAGCTTATGTTTCTCAGAGGGTACCGTCCTCGAGATACGACCGTATAGCGCGCCCAAATCGCTCCACCGCTCCAGCAATCCCCTCCTCCTGTGCTGCGGCAAAGGTCAGGCGAAAGCTCACACCTCGCATCTCTGTCACATTGGTCATGAACCAGCTTCCTTTGCTGACGACCACTCCATTCTCCTGAGCCTTCGAGAATATCGTGTCTTCCATATATCGATATGCCTCCCATTCGCTATCCTTATTGTTCATTGCCAGGCTTGGATAGGACAAGTTGAGGTTGATCCATAGAAACATGCCCACGTCGGGAACTCTCCAGGAACAAATACCCGAGGGAAGATGCGCCTTACACGCTGTAGAAAGGATATCCCGACGACGCCGGTACTGGGCGGAGAGCATCATAGCCCACCGGATGAACCCCTCGTGGCCCCAAGTCTAGTCCAATAGCTTGTATATCATCGCCTGGGATAGGCCGCTCGGCGACGCCACGCTGACCTCGGAGTATGCAATGAATTTATTGATCACTTAGGAACTTGCTGTTACCCACCCGCAACGTAGGCCGGGCGCTAGCACCTTGGATGTTGTATCCGTCCGGAGAACGCGCCCGGAAACATCGAAGGACAAGTAGGAAGCTGGCAAGCTTCGCAGGTAGTCATCAGCATCTAAGCCCTTGTCTGAGTCTTCAGAGGAATCCTCTGCTAGCTGTATGAGATAGTATGGATCGTCCTCAACGATGTAAAGATCATGCGCCTCAGCGACTCTGTAGATAGCCTGGCGGCGCTCTAGGCTCTGAGTCGAACCCGTAGGGTTCTGCCCACATGGAATCATGTAGAGTACAGATGGTTTGGGGCCCTTTAACGAGTCCCAGTTCTCTAGTTTATGGTTGAGACCCTCTGGCACAAGCCCCAGTTCGTCCATGGCTACACCTTGGATCTTGAGACCCTGTGCAAGCGCCGCACTAAGAGTGCCCGTGTATGTGTGGCTCTCCATCAAAATAGTATCCCCAGGGTTGCAAAATAGTCGGAAAGCAATCTCCACGGCAGAGGTCGTGCCGCAGGTAATTGCGCATTCCCAATCGCTGTAAGGGGGGTCATGAAGCAATTCCATATGCTCGGTCACCCAGCGGAGGACCTGAGGCGACCCTCCTGCATATCCATAGTTCATGACAATGTCAAGATCATACTCATCCTCTCCTTTAACACAATCCATCGAGACGGTAGAGCCTAAGCCTTCGGGTCCTGGGCAAAGCATTTCAAGAGCCTTCCACGGGAAGTATTCCGCCCACGGCCGTGCAGTTCCGAGGCTTATCATCTCCGGATGGGCCGCTCTTGCGGCCGCCTTGAGCGAAGATGTGTGCTGTTGCTGACTGTCTTCGCTGAAGTGGTGATCCCAGCTTTTAGCCACGGGTTTTCCGCCTGGCTGTCGGACCTTGAAAAAGGTTGAGCATGTATATGGCGCGCTGCCTTTGGGCAGAAGTTGGGATGCCGCCCGTTTGTTATCGATCTCAGACAGTTTGCTTTTGAGCATGACGGTTATTGAAGATTGCGCCTGGAATATGCCAGTGGTTAAGATGAAAATGACGTGTAAAGTGTAGATTCGAGAAGACCAGTGATTTTAAGGGGATCTTGTGAAAATCACTAAAGCGAGGGATGTTAAATAGATGAGTTTTGCACATAGTCATGTTGGTGGTCCTCGGAGTAATTGCTTCGGAGTAGCCGCATGGACGTCATTGCACATTGGATTATGCTCATTGTGTGCCTTCGGAGTAAGGTGACGGGCGATCATGTTCAAAATCGGACTCGGGACCTTGATACGCCGATCGATTTATTTCATTAGCTGACACATCGACGGTCGAGTATAAGTACCGCGCTTTCATTTCTGGGTTCAGCCAACCGTGACACTCACAGCACTCCCCTTCTTACTCACAATGGCGTCTGTGGCACCAACCATCAACCTTGCTGACTACCTCTTTACTCGTCTGCACCAGCTTGGTGTCAGGTCAGTCCACGGTGTGCCCGGTGACTATAACCTGGCGTTGCTCGACCATGTTGAACCCTGCGGCTTACGCTGGGTTGGCAATACTAATGAGCTCAATGCCGCCTATGCTGCAGATGGATATTCCAAGACCAAAGGAATTGCAGCTATTATTACAACCTTCGGCGTGGGTGAGCTTTCGGCTATCAATGGTATCGCTGGCGCTTATGCAGAACGAGCACCTGTCGTTCACATCGTCGGCAGCCCGAAAAGAGAGTCTCAAGAGTCCCGTGCTAAGATCCATCATACCTTCAATGATGGTGACTACCGTCGCTTTGCTGCGATGTCTGCGCATGTTACCGTGTCTCAGGTGCATTTGTGGGATTTTCGAACTGCGGCTACTCAGATCGATGAGGTCTTGAAAGAATGTTTGCTCAAGAGTCGACCTGTATATCTCGAAGTCCCAGTGGATATGATTGCGACGCTCGTACCCAGCGTTAGCCTCCAGTCCCCCATTCATCTTCCTGGTCCACTGCACCTACCGACTCACGAAAACGTCCAATCACGAATTCCGAGCAGAATCTATAGTACTCAGCAACCCATTATTCTCGTGGACGGCGAAATTAGACCTTTCGGTATAATAAAAGACGTGCAGCGGCTGGTGGAGTTGACCCATTGGCCTACGTGGACTACGGGCTTTGGCAAAGGCCTTTTGGACGAGACACTCCCCAACATGCATGGAGTCAACCGAGGCAAATACGGAGGCCCTATTGAGACGGCCTTTATAGCTGAAGCAGACTTGGTCCTCTGCTTTGGGCCTCATTTCAGTTCCACCAATACTTTCGGTTATTCTAGCGTGCCCACGACGGACGTGTCAATCTTGATCAAAGAAAACGAGGTCCGAATCGGAGATTCAGTATTCCGAGACGTCCCTGCAAGCTCTATCACCTCGTGGCTCTCTCAGAATCTGGACACCTCTCGAGTCAGGCGCTACAGCCCATATCCAGAGCTGCCTCGGCCCACTGTGCTATCATTCTCAAATCTCGAGGGCCACAAACCCATCACCCAAGACAATCTGTGGCTGCTCCTCGCCAACACCTTCCGCCCTGGGGACATCGTTCTCGGTGAGACCGGTACTGCTGGCCACGGTGTGCGAACAATGCCTCTACCCAAGTTCACGCGAGCTTTTGTTCCAGTTACATGGCTCTCCATCGGTTACATGCTTCCTGCAGCACAAGGAGCTGCACTAGCTCAATGGGAACTAGTTGAGGCTTCTACTTACAACGGCAATAATGCCTCTCGAACAGTCCTGTTCATCGGGGATGGTAGCTTTCAGATGACAGTCCAGGAGTTATCTACAAGTATCAGACATAACTTGAACGTTATTGTGTTTGTTATCAATAATGATGGATATACCATTGAAAGATGCATTCATGGTTATACACAAAGCTACAACGACATTGCGCGGTGGAGGTATTGCGAGGCCCCAAGCTTCTTTGGGGCTTCTAGTGCGTTCACGGCCAAGGTTGCAACGTGGGCTGAGCTGGACAGTGTGTTGAGAAACGAAGAGTTGCTGGATGGCGATGGACTGCGCCTTGTGGAAATCGTCATGGATCGCGAGGATGCACCGGAGGGGAGTCTATTGTACATGCTGAAAGTACAGAAAGCTCATGATTGATACTGATCGCATCAGCAATATGCAATCGATTCATTTCTGCCTTTTTCAGTACCGTTTTCTCCCTAGTGTATCCAAGTTCGCGCACAAAAGGAAAACAAACGGTCTACCAACCTCTCGGACGTCCTTTATCCTTTGGCCATTTGATGTGACTATGGCCCGGCTGCTTTTATGGCCAACGAACGTGAAAGGGTGCAGGCCTAGATCTCTAGCCGAAACATTCTCTCCAAACTAAACCTAGCCATTTCCAGGTTTTCGGTGATATTATTAGACGTGGTGCAGTCAGTTACGGTTAGTAGAGTCGATAGTGTCCTCTCCTTGTCCCGTTATTGGGTTCCCAAACGCTAGTACCTGAGTTAGTGGACGGCTAACGAATGCAATTTCCCGTCACCACCACTGCCTCGTGTCGCGATCCCCTTTGGCGGCAGGGCGAACAAACAAAAATATCTCAGCCCGCAATTTCTATTTTTTTGTTTCTGCTCTCTTACCCGCTCTGCCTTCCGTCACTCGTTCATTCTCTGGAGCCAAGATGCGTTTCACTCTGTTTTGTGCAGCCGCTTTGGCAGCAAGCCCTGCATTCGCCAGTGTTTGCAAGCCCCGTTCTTTAAGCGGTTCAAGTCAGTAAAACTCTTTGCGACAAGACCGAAGAACATGACTCACATCCTTACAGCCACTGCCTCCGTTGAGTCTTCCATTTCAAGCCTCCCTTCTGCTACGAGCACCGAGCTTCAGACTACTGTGACGGGTACCATGACAGCCACTTCCGCCGACCTGTTGAGCACCACCGCGACGTCAACCTCAAATGATGACTCCACGACAGAAGCAGCAACCACTGCCGCAACAACTTCCCCAGCAGAGACCACCGACCTCGAAGCATCCACCACGACCGCTGAGGCCACCACAAGCGAAGCAGCCTTCGAACCAGTTCCTACCTTCGACGTTATTGGAAAAGGCGCTCAAGTAGATGGTCAATATCTGCTAGGATACCAATCAGCTGGTTTCTTTGTTGGATGGCAATACCCATCTACGAACTACCGCCTGACCTTTTCCATCGACGCCACGACCAATCGCGTTCTAGACGTAAATGGAAACACCTTGTGCATTCAATATGGAGAGGATGGGGATGCTAGCCTGCTCAGGACCTGCAGCAACAATATGCTCAACCAGCCAGATTATGCCCCGGTTACATGTGAGCAAACGCGCGATCAAGAGCTTGACTGTTCTGTCCCTGCGAAAACCTGCACTCTTGACTTTGATACTTTGGAGACTATTTGTACTACGCTCACGGGGACGTTCGATAACTTCTACACATACTCTGGGAGGCAGGATGGGATATTCTTGTCAATGGCGGGGGTTACCAATCCCGGTGCAAACTACCAGGCTGTCGTGCTTGCAATAACGCCTAGCGGGTCAAAATAAGCTAGGAATGACTTCAGACAGATGCATGTGCAGCTTACGTCAATCTTCAACCCAGGCCTGGCATCCTTTACAGCCAATCAAGACATTGTAACGACCAAATATTCTTGAATGCTTAGGCATAATTTAGGATAATTCAGAATGGAATTGGAGATTGTTCAACTATTTGTTCTCACAGCTTATATACCGCACAGCCTGCGGGCACGCTTGTCCGATCTAGCACACGTCTCAGAGGGGGAAACCTTCGGGCAAAAACCCCCTCTTTGCCACAAGCCAGAACCATTGCCGGCACCAGACCGTCGCACCTACTCGCCAAAAGATTGACCACTTAAAAGTTGCGGAGGTAGTCACCAAAGAGCAGCTTCAGCATGCCCAGATCAATGCTGGGGAAGAACCCACCAGCGAACTTAGGGCGGCATTGCCAAGCTTGGACTTGAGACCCTCGACAAAGCGCCACTAAGAACTGTCAGTCTTGTGATGGCAAGGAGGAGGACATAGTTGACTAACCTGGTATGCTTCGTTCTTCTTGTCATGGTACGCCAACCAACGCTTGGTCTTCTCCTTGTTCTGGCCATACTGGAAAGAGTCATCGACAATAACGGTGAGATCATCTCCAGGAGCCTTCTTGTTCTTGAGTGAGTCAAGGTAGTTCTTCTGGATGAAGATGACGCTCTCCTCGTTGCCTGTGCGAAGTCAGCATTTTGAGTCCAGAGTGGAATTTGTAGAATACGCACCCTGATCTCTGTTGAAGAAAGGGACCGAGTAGTACTGGGCGGAGTAATCGGTCCAGTTCTTGGACCATTCTACCTTGACCTCGGTAGTGGTGAGCTGGTCAGCGGGGATGAAGATCTTGTTGCCTTTCTCGACGACCATTTTGACTGATTTGCAACGTGAAGTTGAAGGTTGAAGTGTGTGTATGATGTTGGGGAAGTGAGCTGAGAGGGATGAAGTTGAGTGATAGAGAAGACGGAAGAGATATCGAAGGGATCGTATTGGGTTTATATAGATTATCTGTCTCTCTAGGCTCTCATAGAGTATTTTGTTTCTCCTCTCAGGCCTCGACAGAGAGCTCAACGACACAACTTCTGCGATGACACGGTTTCGAATCAGATGTGTAAGAGTCGAGTGCAGTCACCTCGAGCAAGCACTGTCATCACTTGAGTTCAACTGGTGGCTAGCTGATGGTTGTGACTGAATTGAGGTCCTCCATGCCGATTGAATTCTATTCAGGAGGGACTGATCATGTTCCGTGGCTGGCTGACATCAATTCGACGTTAGTCGCAGTATATCACAGGTGGCATCGTGAAGTGGCGAGCTGATCGCTTGAAGAGGCTATCGACATACAGTAATCCAACCTGCGACTGGTGTCCTGGCGGTGTAGGCTGTGGCTAGCTGGAGATGATGATGAGTCTCAATGATGATATCTCGAAAGCACTTTCACCTTCGGAATCACATCCTGTCGCTGAACGTAGTTAGATGGTATCTTGTGGCGAGCTGGTCGTTTGTGATGAGCCCACCGCTCCCTGTAGCGTGAGATATGTGATATCTTGTCGGTCACTTGCATACACTGCTGTCCTAAAGCGTATTCTGTGGCTGGCTGGAGTTGTTCCATAGAGTTTTGGCCTTGTGGGGAGATCTGTCTTGAAATGGGCTGATGTTACCTCAAGCGTTCCACATAAACCTGTAGCCCCATTTTATCCTTCCCTTTAAGCAACCTGCAAAACACAACTAAATCTATACTCTTCTAAAATAGGTGCATCAAGTTCACAGTGAGCTTCATGATGCTCATAACCGCCCGTGGCTGCCTGGAACTATTGACGTTTGGGTCTCGACTCCAATGTCTCAGCCATATTGGGAATAGCGGGTCTGGGCAGACTACTCCACAGTAAATGGCTTAGCTGAGGTGCGGCACTGATTTCAAACCTCAGATGATTATTTTCACATTTCTTACATTTGTAATATGTGTTAGGGCCGATTTAGGTTTACAGAGCTGCTGCTCTGGCAAGGTATAAACATCACCAGGTGTCTGCAAGTTGGCCAAAGATCAGTCCACAAGATACCAATTGCGTTTCCACCTCTTCTGAAACCCTATCAAGATCTTTCATCATTACTTTGAACTGCCACCATGTACTTCGCTGAGCACCGATTTCTCGGAGATACCGTAGACGTCCACCAACAGTCGTCTGGCGATCATGACGCTTCTCCCCAATATGAAGCTGCAACCCTGCATCTCACCAATGGCCTCGCTGTCACTTACGGTGAGATCAACGGTCTTGCTGGAGACTACTTCGGTTTAGGCAAACCAATCTCCTCCGAACCCAACGCTGAACGCATGCAACTCATGTTCCGGCGCTGGTTCGATCTTCTTGACTTTCCACCTGCTGGCAAACTCAAAGCCGAAGCAATCACCAAAGAGCTCAGTTCTATGAATGAGAAGGCTCTAGCTGTCATGCGCTCCAGCCCTGAGAACGCTGCAGATGAGCTTGCAGCTGTGTACAAGGACAATCCCCTTGATATCACGCACCTGGAGGAAGTCTCCAAAGACCCCAGATGGGCTATCGGCTCGAGCTTCATGCAGCTTCTCGAGGCGAACGTTGATCATTTCGGTGTGGAGGCAAGGTCTACTTACAATGCTGGCCACGCCGTCGCTCTCGAAGTCGCCGCTGGGGGTGATCTGAAGACTGCTCTGGCAGTCAATGCATTTGCCGATCACTTCCTGCAAGACTCTTTTGCAGCAGGCCACATCAGAGTTCCTCGCAAGGAGATCGCTGAGATTGCCAAGAACCATCCGTACTCGATCCCTTTCCTCAAGCATGAAGACATTGCCAGGGTCATCAATGCATCTTCAAACGTAAATCTGTCCCTTACACGTAGCTTTTCCAGATGAGGCTAATCATCCAGATAGGTCATGCATAACGAAGATGGAGAACTGGGTCTGTGGCTCGAAAGTCCATCCGGCGAGAGGTGGAAAGCCTTTGGTGACGGTAGACTGCCCGGTAAGGTTGTCTCCTCCGAGGCAACCTCGAACAATCTTGATCAATGCCGTAAGGCTGTGCAGCAGTCCATTGCAGAGGTTCACGATGCCTTTAACAACAAGAAGGCTATTAAATCTTCGAACTTTGGGGCTTGGCATCATGCTCCTATCATGGACAAAGTATCTGTGCATATGGACAACCACAATCCGCTTCTCAAGGTCCAGGATGGTAAGCTTTTAATGCGTGTTAATGGCGTATCCTCTGGTAAATACGAGGTCTTAGATGAGCTGACGAAGTGGGGTGCGTTCTGGACGGATAACTTCAAGCAGGTGGAGGATCAGGTCAGGCTGATGGTGATGAAGTTCTTGAACAAGTAAAGGGGCAAACATCCTTCATCTAGGATCTAGTTAAGCTAGTGCAGTGTGGTTACGAAATGCTCAAAACCTGTTTTCTGAACTTGATGGCATTGATCTTGTCTTCGCCGTGCTTCCCACCTGCAACAGCTCGTGGCCGGTCCTAAGATACGCTGACCCACAGGCGCGTATGGGATTTACGCTGCACATCACTTAAGCTCAGTCCCTTCGTGATCCATCAGTAAATATGCGCAGACGTAGATCTCCAGCCGGACCATTCTCTCCATTGACCAAGACTCGTTTGCCACTGTGATTAACCCAGCCAGCCACTTCCATTCGATTAAACTACTACGGATTAGGCCAGATCCAGGCATGCATGGGAGAGTCGAATAGGATATTGTTCCGCTGCCATGGCCTTCACTGCCACTAATACCAAGACTAATCAAGAACAACATTGAATAAGAAATAAAAGTAAGATATTTAGAGGTAAAGATTATTCTTTAATAGAGGCTTAAGGATATAAGTATATAATAAACTAAAGGAATTATTAAATACTTATATATATATAAGTATAAAGGCTTTTTAGTATTTAGCTTATTTTTTAACCTTAAGTAAAGCTTTATAAGAGACTTAATAAATAATAATACTAAGTAAAGGTTATAATAATTAAATACTTTAAATAGTAGGCTTATTAATATTATTATAAGTAAGGCTATTATAAAGGCCTTATAACTAATTCTTTATAACTTATTTAATATATTATTAATACTTAAACAAATTTACTTAATTATAATTTAGGTATATATTAATAAAATTATATATCCCCTTTCTATTAATATTATTATATAATTAATATAAAGTTTTAAATAGGGAAACTAATCTATACTAGGTTTATATTTATAAATAGTATAAGGCATTAATACTAAGCAGGTTAATTATTACATCTCTTAATAACTAAGTAATATATATTAGGCTTATTAATATAAAGAATGTTATAAACCTAGCAGTTATATTATATATACCCTATATTTTTCACTAATTATATATAGTTACTATAAACTAAGAGATTCTATTTATAACCACTAAGACTTAGTTATAATAATTACTTTAAAAACACTAGTAATTCTTAGAATTATAAAGTAACTATAAAAATCACTTTATAACTACCTTTAGTATATAAACTATATTTATTAGCACTTTTATAGATTCTAGCTTACTAGCTATTAATAAAACTTCTTTATATTAATTAAGCCTAATATATATTAAATCTACTATTAAGAGATATAATACTTTAATAAGCTTAGTATTACGCCCTATATAATCTGCTAATAATAAACCTAGTATAATAAAAGGGGTTTTAAACAAGGAAACTAATCCATACTAGGTTTATATTTATAAATAGCATAAGATATTAATACTAAGTAGTTAGTTATTATATCTCTTAATAATTAAGTAATATATATTAGGCTTATTAATATAAAGAAATCTTATTAATAGTTAGTAAGTTAAGTTCTATCTAATACTAAATAAATATATATATACTAAAGGGGGCTATATAGCTTAGTATAAATTAAATATAATCTAGGAGCTAGATCTTAAGGGATTACTAGTAATCTATAATAATCTAGTCTTAAAGTATTATAATCTAAGTAATCTAAATAGAAGAGGATTATTATAAGAAGAAGTAATCCTAGTATAATTAGTAGAAATTATAGGGTATATATAATATAGGTATAGAGGTTATAATATAATATCTCCCCTCTGTTAGGTCTTATCCTTAAGACCTATATATCTCCCTATTCTTATATTAGGCTTTAATAAGTATTAACTCTCTTCCTTAGTTATTTTTCCTAGTATATTTTATTAATTATTATATTATAGAATCTTTAATTAAAATCGCATAAGACTTTAAAGTATATCTATTTAGCAGATTTAATTATAAAATTTAGTTTTAATATTATGCCTTATTCCTTCTATAAGGCCAAAGGCCTCTATTATAAGATAATTAAGTATTCTTCTTATTATTTTAAGTATACTTATTAAGGTTATTCTTATAATACTTCTAGTATCTTAATTACTTATTATATATCTTTTTTTATTATTTATACTATTCTTCCTGCTAATAATTTCTAATTTCTTAGCTAAATTAGGAATTTAACTATTTAAAATAGGCAGAAAAAGAGGCTAAGGAAAAACTTCTTAAGGCTTAGTAAGAAGTTAATAAAACTATTATAAGACTATCTTATATTTATTATATAAAGTATTTATTATAGGAATAAGGTATTTAATCTATTATTAATAATCTAAATTCTTCTATAGGTAATATTATTACCTAAGAGGAAGATATAATAATTTTAGATATTTAATCTTTTAGTAATATTAATATTATAGACTAGAGTCTGGTTTTTAATTCCTCTGTTTTTAATATTACTAATAGAAGTTCTTTAGAAGTTATTAGGTATTTATAAGGTAT